>JBAKGM010066916.1:0-14351 GCA_037177215.1 Asparagus racemosus
AAAGCATAAAGCGAGCCGGCGAACGCATGAAGTGAGTCGGCAAGGCGTACGAGTCAACGAAGTGACGTATCGTAGAATAAATCTAATGATGAAGCTTTAGATTAGCGAGATTCAACAAGGTGAGTCGACCGGACTCGAACGTTGACGAAACAGAATTAACTGGACTTAAGCGTTGATGGAACTATACTGATCAGATTCCTAAATCAGCGGGACGATCAATCGGGTTTGGACTCGATGCGACCGGATTGGACGAAATACCGGACGAACAAGACCAAACGGCGACAAAAAATGCCAAATGGAATGTCTCGGCTCAGGCCGAGGCACCAGGCCGAGGCACCAATGGTGCCTCGGCCACAGTGCCGAGGCACCAGTGCCTTGGCCGCCTTCCACCCCCTGTTCAGATGCCTATAAATAGGCCAGGGGGGTTCAGTTCGTGGGGTTGGAAAATCTGAGATTTTGGCAGAGCCTTACTCGAGATCTACGAGTCCTTCTTGCATAGATCCGAGTACCGGCTAGGGTGGAAAGTCAGATCTACAGCCCGTGCAAGCGACGAATTCGTCTACATCAGATCTACATCGTGAGGTAGGGAATCGAACTGAGATCTACAGTGATCCGGGTCAGATTTGCAGATATACCGTCTAGGTTAAGCTTCGTCTTAGTCCAGAGTCCAGCGCGTGACTTCTCCTTGTAGATTTTACCCGCTCCGGCGATCACCTCCTTCGTGAGTTGATCCTTGTTGGCGTTTATTTTCTTCATGAAATAAATCCCTCAGATCTGTAGATCTAGAATCCAAATCTTTACTTGGACCAGAACTACGTGGTGGTCCACGGATGAAACAAGTCCCCGTCACAGGTAAAGACACCCACGCAAGCGAGGATCCGATAAAGGGATCTCGCGTTTGTTCGAATTGGGTTTAAAGTTGTAATTTTTTTAATTTAATTTTTCATTGTAAAGCCTTATAAAAAGGTGATCTTTATTTGAATTTGTCTCAGGTGACTAAAGTTTGTAATAGATTCATAGTAATGAAAATATCAGCAACTTCATCCGCGAACAAGCTGGTGACCACAGTGGGAGCCACCAGCCTCAGATCTGAGTTCGTCGTGCCGCAGCTGCAGATTCTGATCCTAATGGAAGAATAGGTCGAGTTCGAATTCGACTATCAGAAGTTCGAGAAGTACCTCTCCTCCTCCCCCTCCAGATCCAGTTCCCCACGCTGCTCCAAGAAAATCTCCGCTGCAAGGAGAACCCGATGGGCCTCAGACGTAGAGTCCTAGGATGGCGAAACCAACCCCGCTGCCACCCGTAGCGGTAAATTCCCTCCGACGCCCGAAGCCCAAGTTCCCCCGGTGCCTGAGATGACCGCCGCCGACGCACCCGCGCTCTCCAAGCGAGCCCGTCAAAGGCGAAGACAGAGCATGGCGCACAAATTAGCCCAAGCCATGCAATCAACAGAGGGGTCTGCTACGAGGTGGATCTAAGATCCAAACTGACACAGAGGCTCCAGCCTCAGATTATCGACGGCCCCCGCAAGTCGTCAACCAATGGGTGGGTCCGTGTCAAGCAGAACCGTTCCACGCTTCAGGAATGCATCTGGAAGTAACGCACGCTCCTCACGCAGGCACAAGCTCTGGTGCAGCAACCTCGTGAATTGAAGAAGGAGGTGGCAGAGAAGCCACTGACGCACCGCTAGGTTTGGAGGCCCAAATCTAACGGCACTCCAGCTTCGGCAGTCACGGCGTCCAAGCCCAAGACCGCCGAGACGTCAATTCCTGTCCCGACACCCAAGCCAAAAGCAGAAGGCGCCCTGACGAAAACAGCCCCGGTGCCCAAGCCAAGAGCTGAAGGCCCCCCAGCACCTATTTCCCAGGCGCCCAGATCAAAAGCTGAGGGTGCCCCAACACCAATTGTTCCGACGCCCAGGCCGAAATCCACGGGCGTCCCAATTAAAGTCAGCTCGGCGCTAAGGTCACCTCCAGCGTCTGCATTCAGGCCTTTGGTGAATCCAACTCCCGCCACGACCAGCTGGCTGACCATTAAGGAGCACCTTGGTCCATTGAGGGAATCACGGGTCACTCCTCGAACAGGAGGTCGAACCCACCTCAAGGCTACTCCAGCTGCACCTACTAGACTCAGAATCGAAGTCTGAGAGTCCGCCGAGACTTCGCGCCCACATAGGCGAATGTCAAGGTGAGTCACTTTTGGTAGTTTTGATGAAGCAGTCTGTCCTCAGAAAGAGATGTTTTCATTCGACGACGATGACGTTATACCCGAGAGACCGCGCCAACACACGATAGGTTACTCCGGCACTCATACCGATGAGCTGTACTACCGTGCTGGGGGTGTGAGGAAATCTCGTAAAAGGAGCTCTCCTGAGAAACCTACATACTGCCCCTGTTCCAGGCTGATTAAGGCAGTAATGACAGAATGTACCTACCACAGATCAACTCCAGGGAGAGTATCCGTCTTTGATAGACTGGGCGACGACTTGCCAAAGCCTAGCCCCAGGCAATTCTGCAAGAAAAGATCGGTGACTCGAGGCGATGAATTGCCCAGAGTTACCAATAATATGACGAGCAGAGGAACGTCGAGTCACACTGGTCCCCGATCATCTGACCGGCTAACTCGGTTGCATACCGAGACGATTCGACGCCCCCGTTATGATAAAATTTTAAAGGGACTACCGTCAGAAGACGAAGTGTCGGACGCTGCCTCAGCATTTGCTTCCGACAACACTGTTTCCAGCGAAGGACAACCCCGGGAAACATTCATGATCAGCGCTGAACAGGTGGCTAAGATGCTCGAAGAGGCAATGGCCAAACAGAAAGAAAATTTTAAGTTCGAGATGGAGATGGCCATGTAGCAAATGCGCGAAATACATGACCAACAGATCCAGACATTGACGAATCACCAAGGAGAGACCAGTCGTCGCAACAATGTCAACTAAATTAACAGCGACTCTGACGAAGAAGACTATGTGCAAGACAACCCCCTAAACATGACAGGCCACTGTACTTCACCGGGTATATTAGCTCCAGTGAAGTTAACCGGATTCAAGTTGATCCGGGTTTCACTGTGAGCATCATGCCCCTACGGCTCATGTACAGCCTCAGAATTCCTGCCAGTAAGCTAGCGTCAACTAGCATAGTGATCTACAGGTTTAACACCAGCATGTCTCGGTCGCTTGGTAAAATCTGAGTGAGATACCAGATAGGAGAGTTGAAGTCCTAGGTCACGTGTTATGTGATCGACGCTGAGACTTCCTATAGCTTATTGTTGGGTCGATCTTGGATCCACAATAATATTATAGTTCCTTCTACTCTTCATTAGTGTCTCAAATACGTAGACACAAATAATGAAGTCAAGACAGTGGTCGCGGACAAACAGCCGTTCAAGGGGATGGAGAATTATTTCACTGATTCTCTCCTCTACAGCAATGAATCTGATACTGAATCATCGACCCAAGGCACGGACAGCGGTGGGGAAGCTGATACCGGAGCCGGGCCTTATTATAATGATGGGCTTGTTTTGAATGACATTGTACCCCTTGTAATCAATCTTGACGATGAAGAATCGTCGGATGAAAGTTGTAACTGGCTACTTGCCGACGAATCAATAAAGGATGATTTAGAGTACTCGTTGTCTTTGACTGATGTAATGACAGGATTATATAATGATCCCGACCTGCATCTACTGACACGGTCGTCGTGTACAACACGGAAACAGTTTCAAGTCTCTTTTGGAACGACACTCGTCATCCCAGGAAGATCAAGTAGTGAAAAAGACTTGATCTACGGAAAAGGAGATGCGGTTCCAACGTCGAATCACTTCCTGGAGGAAGACGTCAATGACAACGAGCTTGCCTTCCATGCATTCAGATATAGTCCAGAAACACTGGATATCATGAAGAGATGGGGATACAACTTGGCATGAGGAGAAGGTCTTTACTTCGGACGAGGCCCTCAAGTCCCACCCAAAGCGGCATATGTACCAAAAGGGAAGCCGAACAATTATTATGCATTCGGGAGAGGGTTGGGATACAAATCCTCCGTAGAAGATGAATACTCTTGGTTAATCGACGACCACTTGCCCGATGAAAAAGACGGACATTTGCCTGATTCATCTGCTTGGGATTCCAACATCAGCCTAGGCGAAGTCTTCAAGGATCTGATGGTCAATATGGCTACTACCGACCCTACCACTATGGAGGACAATGAGGAGATGCCAACATGGGAAGACCCGTGGATTCATCACCTCAACATGCAGTACGGAGACAGGTTCTACCAAAGAGAACCCCCCACTGAAGATATAGTCGTCCAAGTTAATATGGGCGACGAAGCCAATCCAACGCTAATTTTCATGAGCGGTAGCCTTCCCCCAGAAGAGAAGGAAGAATTGATCGCTCTTGTTAGGCAATATATCGATGTATTTGCTTAGAACTATGAAGATATGCCTGGGCTAGACCCTAATGTGGCAACCCATTGCCTCAAAATTAAGCCGGATGCCAAACCTGTCAAGCAGCAGCAAAGATGGTTTCGTCCGCAAATTATAGAGGCAATCGTGACAGAAGTGAAGAGGCTCATTGAGTCAGGCTTCATCACTAAAGTGCAACATCCAGACTGGGTGGCGAATATCGTCCCGGTACTAAAAAAGAATGGGACATTCAGGATCTGCGTCGATTACAGAGACTTGAACGCCGCTTGCCCTAAGGATGATTTTCCTCTCCCAATCACTGACGTCATTATCGACAATACGTGTGGATTTGAGAAAATGTCCTTCATGGACGGCTTTTTAGGATACAATCAGATCAAGATGCACCCGGGGGATGCCAAGCATACAGCGTTCAGAATGCCCCTTAGCATATTCTGCTATACGGTGATGCCGTTCAGTTTGAAAAACACAGGCGCCACGTACCAGCGAGCAATGATGAAAATTTTTCATGATCATCTCCAGAAAACAGTCGAATGCTACGTTGATGACTTGGTCGTGAAGAGCCGTGACAAAAATGATCACATTAAAGATCTCAGAATGATGTTCGAGCTCATGCGAGCTCATCAGCTAAAGATGAACCCGACCAAATCCTTCCTCAGGATGTCCAGTGGCAAATTCCTCAGCTTCATCATCACAAATAAAGACATCCATGTTGACCCTGATAAAGTGAAGGCAATTCAAGACTTACAGCCTCCGAGAAATCTAAGAGAACTTAGGGGGTTACAAGGGCGATTGGCGTATATTCGGAGATTTATCTCGAATCTATCCGGGAAGTGCCAGCCATTTTCTAAACTTAACAAGAAAGGTGTCTCATTTATTTGGGATGACGCTTATCAGAAGGCATTTAAAGAGATCAAGATATATCTCACAAAGCCTCCTGTTCTTGTCGCACCGCAGTCGGGTAAACCATTTCTGATCTACACCAAGGCAACGGACCATTCGTTAAGCGCTTTACTCGGGCAAGACGACGACAGCGGTCATGAACAGGCAGTGTACTACCTGAGCTGAACATTAGTCGGTGCTGAGTCTCGCTATCCAATGATCGAGAAGCAGTGCCTAGCATTAGTGTTCGCGATTTAGAAAATGTGGCACTACTTGGTCGGACAGACGATTTACGTTATATCCAATGTAAATCCGGTCTGAATATTTATGACATAACCAGGTTCTATGAACTGGCGATTGGCAAAATGGGCCCTACTCTTGTCCCAGTATGACTTGCACTTTAAACAACAGAAGTCGGTCAAAGGACAAGCAATTTGTGACCTTTTGGCTGTAAATCTAACCACGGACGCAGCCGAACTATATGATGACCTGCCGAATGAAGCTCACGAAGTTAATACCACATCGCACCAACAAGTATGGCGGTTGTATTTTGACAGAGCTTCTCGAGCTACTAATGTGGCAAGTGCCCCCGGATGTTCTAAGATCTCTGCTGGAGTGGGAGTTGTCTTAGTTTCCCTGGGAAAACATGTCATGCTCCGAGCTTACTCGCTCACTGGACCATGCACCAAAAACATGGTCGAATACAACGCATTACTTATTAGACTAAATTTCACCAAAGAGCTGGGGGTCGAATATCTTGAAGCATACGGCGATTCATAATTGATAGTCAAACAGATCCGAGGTGACTACGAGGTCAGAAATCTAGATCTGGTTCCCTATCACCAAGTAGCTATTGAGATGGCAGACTCGTTTGAAGAGTTCTTCATCGAATATATCCCGCACCTTCAAAATGCCTATACGGACGCGCTGGCGATGTTGGCGGTATCATTGGCACAATCTCCTGAGACTGAGCAACTGGTCAGGGTCAGGACTCATCAATTATTCATACTAATATTTGATGAAGCACAGGGAGGTAAGGGGGTGGTTACCAAAGAAGTATACACCGCCAGGCCATATTGGAGCCTCGAGATTAGCGCTTTCCCATTATCGACTACGTCCTGCATGGTATTCTGCCAGAAGACGTAAAGAAAAGAAAACGCATCCGTCGAAGAGCCTCGAGATTCTTCTATGACACAGAGACCTAGACGCTATATCGTCGCAGGTACGACGGCCTTCTACTCCAATGTCTTTCAAGCAAGGAGGCGGATGAAGTTCTTCGGGAAGTGCACGGAGGTGAATGCGGCACGTACCAACTCGGTCCTAAACTCTATGACCGTATTAGGAGAATGGGGTATTTCTGACCAACGATGGTCAACGACACGATCGAGTACGCTCGAAAATGCCATGCGTGTCAAATTCATGCAAATTACATGCATCAGCCTCAAAAACAGCTGCATCCTTCGGCTACATCCTGGCCATTCGAGACATGGGGAATGGACGTTGTGGGTCCTATCTTTCCTCTGTCCGTCAAGGGTGATAATGGTTTCTTCTGGCGATCACCGACTATTTCTCCAAGTGGGCCGAAACAATCCCGCTAAAAGAGGTGAAGACGAGTAACGTCATCAAATTCATAAAGCACCACGTCATCTATCGACACGGTGTGCCAAGGCGAATCGTGCATGACAACGGTCCCCAATTTACCAGCAATTCCTTCATCAGATTTTGCGATAAATTCAAGATTCAAGATGTCTCATCAACGGCATACAATCCAGCTACGAATAGATTGGCAGAGGTGTTCAACAAGACGATCATCAATATCTTGTCAAAGCTTGTGAAGTCTAACAAGCGAGATTGGGATGATAAGCTTAGAGAAGCACTCTTGGCATATCGCACCACCGTACGTACGCCAACTGGAGTGACCCCGTACTCTCTAGTCTACGGATGTGAAGCGGTTCTTCCGCTAGAAATCTAGATTCCATCACTTCGCATCGCCCTCGCTACAGAGATGGCGGTTGAAGAACAGCATCAGAAACATCTCGAGGAGATCGAGATGTTGGATGAAAAGCGCCTGGAGGCTCAACAACGTATTGAGTTTTACCAAGCAAGAATGTCAAAAGCTTTCAACAAGAAGGTGCGACAGAGGAGTTTCAAGGAAGGAGAACTGGTCCTCGCTGCTTGACGACCGATAATCCTCAACTTCAAGAAAAAAGGTAAATTTGAACCCAAATGGGATGTCCCGTTTGTAATAGAGACAGTCTATTCTAACGGTGCATATCGCCTAATCAGCCAAAATGGCGACCGACAATTAATGCCGATAAATAGGAAGTTCCTGAAGAAATACTACCCCTAGTATCTTCAGGATAACCTATTTTAACGGGAAGTTCCTCGTGGGATATTTTCACCCACTTTTCTAGAGGATAACCCTAGGTTTATCCTCCACTATAAAATCCCCTGCCGATCAAATTCATTGACGGTAGGTCTAAAAAATTTTCTGATTCGTTACCAAAATCCCCTCTTGATTCCCTCCATGAACAAGAGGTCCACTAAACATTTCTTTCACACCGGAGATAGAATATAAAATTCTTTCCCTCCAACGTATCCCTTCTTTTTCAGAACCTGCCGACTGAAGGCAGAGGTCGAAATAGGATTTTTAGACCAGGTCGTCTGCCTGAAGGTCACTTGAGTCTTTCCGGTTCTCAGAGTGGAGATCCCACTCTTAGTTCCATCTTTATCCTAGGTAGCGCCGCCTGAAGGTATACACCAGGATTTTCAGACCAGGTCGTCTGCTTGAAGGTCACCTGAGTCTTTCTGGTTCTCAGAGTGGAGATCCCACTCTAAGTTCCATCTTCATCCTAGGTAGCGCTGCCTAAAGGTATGCGCTAAGATTTCAAACGAGGTCGTTCGCTTGAAGGTCACCTGAATCCTTTCCGATTCTTAGAATGGAGATCCCACTCTTAGTTCTATTCTTCATCCTAGGTAGCACCGCCTGAAGGTATGCACTAGGATTTTCAGATCAGGACATCCGCCTGAAGGTCACCAGAATCCTTTTCGGTTCTCGGAGTGGAGATCTCACTCTTAGTTCTATCCTACTCTAAGGTATCGCCACCTGAAGGTATGCGTTAAGATTTTCAGATTAGGTCGTCTGCCTGAAGGTCACCCTAATCCTTTTCAGTTCTCAGAGTTGAGATCCCACTCTTAGTTCCATTCTTCATCCTTGGTAGCGCCACCTAAAGGTATGCGCCATGATTTTTAGATCAGGTCGTCCGCCTGAAGGTCACTTGAGTCCTTTCCGATTCTCGGAGTGGAGATCCCACTCTTAGTTCCATTCTTCATCCTAGGTAGCGTTGCCTGAAGGTATGCGCCGGGATTTTCAGATCAGGTCGTTCGCTTGAAGGTCACCTGAATCCTTTCCGGTTCTCGGAGTGTCGATCCTACTCTTAGTTCCTTTCTTCATCCTTGGTAGCGCTGCATGAAGGTATGCGCCAAGATTTTCACGCTAGGTCGTCCACCCGAAGGTCACCTGAGTCTCATCTGTTCCCAGAATGAAAACCCCATTCTTGGTTTCTGCTTTCTCCTGTATAGCGCCGACTGAAGGTATGCGCCAGGATTTTCGAATTAGGTTGTCCGACTGAAGGTCGTCTGAATCCTCTCGACTTCTAAGGCAGAACTCCTGCTCACAGTTTTATTCGCTTGCTATGAGGGATAGAATATAAAATTCTTTCTCCCTCGCCAGTTTAATCTTTTTGAACAAAAACCCCTCAATCCAAGAATCATCTTGGGAAATTTGATCCCGAATCCTAAGCAAGGATAGGTCGACGCCTCACACGCGTCACCGGGTTAGTCTTCCCGTGAAAAAGATGAAGTCTACGTATTCAATATCGTAGCATAAGGTCTAAGAGAGTTTTATTCTTTTAGCGTAACGTCACATGCGGAACGGGTCAGATAATCTGCGCATTAGCCCAATTCAAACGGTGATCGGTAAAGGCACACCAAACCCGTTGAGGGCTGGAGGTTGGCTAATAACCCTAAAATCAGCGCCTAACACACATCGCCGGTTATTCTCTAATCCGCAAAAGAGTACGAAGTCTATGTATTCAACATCATAGCATCAAGCCTAAGAGAGTTCCATTCTTTTAGCACAATGTCACATGCGGAATGGGTTAAATAATCCGCACACTAGCCCGATTCAAACGGTAATCGGTAAAGACTTAACAAATCCGTTGAGGGCTGAGAGTTTGCCAAAAATCCTATAAGTATTACGGTTAATTATTTCTAACAAGATAAAAGAATCATAGTAAAGCTGAATGAGGAAAAGAAAAGAAAACATGTTTTATTGATAAACACTGAGGTTACAATGCTTTAGACAGTCAGTTTATGATAGCAAATTTATTGCCTTAGTGTAGACACTTCGTCGACAAAAGTCTGCCGAAGCTCCTCCTACAACTCAGCCATAAAATCCTCCTCACTAGTGTTAAGAGTCTTCGCAGTTTCTTCCTCAACCTCAGCTAATTTTTGCTTCAAGATCTCCAACTCCTCGGACACGACGGCAAGAGACTCTTCTTTGTCAGATTTTGCTAGCCTCAAGACACCCAGACTCTCTTTTGCTGCTCGGAGCTTCTGTTCAAGCTCTGTCACCTCTGCCTCACTCACAGCGACGCATGACTGAAGGTGACTAATAGCTAATGAGTTCTCACTAACGACGACCTCCAAATGGTGCATCCGGTTCCTCTGCATGTGGACCTTGAGACTGGCGAAGACACGAGTATCGCGCCAAGCCGTCAAACTGGCCTCTGTCCTCACAGCTGAGTATGCAGAAATGCCCGCTGCCTCTAGCTCCTTTAACCTCTGAAATTTGGCCTCCAAGCAAGTGAGGTCATCACCAATGGCCTGGGCTAGCTCCGGGAAGCCTGCATCCCATATCTGAGCCATTTGAGGGTCGAGGAATGGTCAGAGCTGACGGAGGGGAAGCCCACTACTAAGGAGCGTATTGATCACTGTAGAGATGAAGGAGAGGAATGAACGGACCTCGAAGCAGATAACAGGCCGAGAGGGATCATCATCTGATAGCAATGCTCGCACTAAGTCCTGAAGCGCGGGCCCTATAAATAGAGGATAGAGGGTTAAGACACTTAACAAATCAGAAATCAGTATAGGTACACTTACCTGAATGGCCTATACCTATTTCTCCTTAGGCACTCCCTTGCTCTGACTGGGCCGCCAAAGGAGCGCCAGGCGGTGGCGCATCAGCTGTCACAGTCGGTCCCTCAACCTGTACACCCGATGTGACGTCAGCTGTGGTAGCAGGTTCTACAACAGAATGAGGGGTTCCTATCACCAGTATGAGGTGTTTCAATTTTATAGAATTATAGTTGTACTAGTCAAAATTGACTAGTCCTATAATTATCAGAAATAGAATACGTACCTTTAGAAGGACCAACCTCGATGTCCCCGGGAATTGCCGGCCCGGGCTCAGTGTCACCAAGAAGAGAGTTATCTCTGGGAGAACCACACGTCAAGTCATCCAGAGATATCTCAAGGGAAAACCGTTGGTGTCGAAATCCTCTATCGAGAAATCTGATGTAAGAGGATATGAGTGAAAGAAGTAAAATCAGAAATCTGCACTAAGATGAAAAGACTTACTTTCTGCAGCGGGGCTCATCTCTGTAAGCCCCACTCCCGAACTAGCTTCCTGCAATCTTTTTAAAACAGCAAGAAGCGTAGAAGCAATTAAGGGAGGCACAAGTTCTGAGTCACTCAATTCCCTTATTTGCCTTCTAAAGGGGAGATTATCAATATTAGCTGTACATAGATTCATCAATTCGGGTCCTGTATTGGTGCTCTCAAGCTCCCCCATCATGGCCCCATGCATCTGTTGAGTGAAACTAGGCTCGGCAAAATCGGGAAATAGAGAATCAAAGCCGGTATCATTCCCTTCATATCCACCTGCATAGAGAAGGAGAGACGTAAATCTCTAGAACCGAAATGCTAAAAGAGCAAAGGGAATTAGGCCTGAGTTTAGCGTTACCTTCATCACTGATGAAGTCATCTCCAGTCAAGTCTATGTCAAAAGCTCGGTGATTTACATGGGACTTATGAGCTAGCTTCTTTCGCTTAATGGATCTCGTCTCAGCACGAGACTCATCTTCATGAGAGAGACGAGTTTCTTCTTCTTCAGCTGTCTTTCCTGAAAATTCAGTTGGATGGGTGACCCAATAATGAAAAGAAGGGAAGGGAGGAAAAGAAGAAAGGAGGATATTGACTAACCTGTCTCAAGGGCTTCACCACCTCCGTCATTTGAATGATCGCCTCCCGAAGATCCCTCGGCAGAACTGGGGATCTCCTCTTCATCCTCGTCCATCTGACAAGTGTCATGGTGGTTCCTTTGAGCCCGAGCAACCCTCTATAGTGTCTGAGTGTCGGCCTCGGAAGATTCTTCGGCCACCAGTTGTGAAATAGCTCATACAGGAACAGCGTCGTTAGCCACTAAAAGCTACCTGCAGTAAAGGAATGTCGACCCCAACTGGCGGTCAGCACCCGGAAGGCTGAACTTGGCTCATGTGCATCCGGTCACACTCCACAGCCACGCTCGGAGACCATCCACTAATCCGCCGTGAGTCTGGAGCCATCGATTCGGGTTTCTAACATAAAGTTGGTCATAACCGAACTGACGGGCGAAGCGACAGGGGAAGTAGGGCTCGATGAAACACTCATCCCGAACTCGAAAGGTAAGGGAACCTGGCCTGATGTTCACCAACCAGTTGAAGCAGCCAACATCGAGTGCAGTCCGGTTCGATTTCGGCCTTTCCTTATCAACCAACGACTCGCCATATCGGCCAGAAAATCGCGGAAAGCATCTAGAAAAGAACCAGCCCTTATGAACCTGTAGCTGTTTCTTTATCTCGGTAAATCCGCGCTGTTTCCATTTGCAGTCCTCTATATCAACTGCAACAGTGGGGTGGAAGGATCTGCGGAGCCCGGTGCCGACATCATATCAGGACGGTGAAGGACAAACCAGGCCATCAAATATGTATACGGGAACTCTACTGTGATGGCAGGGATACGAGTCGATGGTTCGTTCTTCCCCTGAGTAAAGGCGTGAACTAACTGACGAAGCCCACGATGAATACCGGCCACCATCACCAGCAGTAGGGAAAGCTCTTTCTTGTAGGCAAGCTGAACTGCGGGATAAAGCACCTCTAACGGTAAGGCGATGCCAGACTGGTACGGCACCACACACTTCTTTAACCAGATAGCGAGATAGCCTGCTAAAAGAGTCATGGGCCGAATCGGCTTCACCGCATGCCAAAAGAAGGTTGAGAACTTGGTCCCCGTAGGGAAACCATTTTCAATATTGCTAAGGGTATAGGAGCGGGCTTCAGATTTCTCGATCAGCTTGTTAACCTCTGAAGGAGTGAGCGGTGCCAACTCGCAGATCGCATCTTCGGAAGTAGCTACTAAATTCCTGAACAGATAATTTACAAATTGTTTTAGGCTCACTTGTGATCATTTCTTTACAAGAGGTCCAGATTGCGCCAGGGCTATGTGGTAGTGACAAGTCAGGTCCCACAAAGTATCATAACGGTTGGGCATGCAATCTTTCAGCTGGCGCAACTCCCGGTTTGAAGGAAAGTATTCCTGATACAACATCTTTCCCATAGGCAGACCGGAAATCTGATGCATCTCATGCAGAGCTAACCCTAGCTCACCATACTTGGTAAAAAAGGTGTTCGAGTCGGGGTTGTAGAGCTCGGATAAAACAAAGAAGTGGTTAGCACTGATCAGAAGACCGTACATCGTGGCGCGAATCGCAACATATAAGCTGCAAGGACGAAGTTCCTCATCCCATCGAGTAAGGACGTAGCTCATCATGCGAGCCCACCAGTGCTTGTCCGAAGAGTAAACCCAGCCGTAAAATTTATGGTGAGATGCCGGTAACTCTCGCCCCAATTTCGCAAGGCGATTCTGCAGGGTCTGAGCAGTGATAAAAAGATCATCATGAGGTGGCGTGTCTAATCCCAATACTCCAGGATGTAGTCCAATAACGCGGTCTCTACTAGAACCTAGAATTGCCTGCTGGGTGATGAACCCACAATGAATGTGATCGCGCTCCTCGGTCAGACGCCATGACATCTCCCGTGTCACTGCCTGGTGCCTTAGCTCGATTAATGAGAGGTGGCGAGGTATATGGGGAAGGTATAAAGGCCCCCCATCATCCTTGTGTAGCCACTGTTCACTCGCAATAAAGACTGCATCTGGATCTTTGACGGAATCCCGAATAAGTACTCCGTCTTCTTCAGGGATTGAGTGGAGCTGGCATCTCTCACAAGCGGTGCATCCGTGATTAGCAGCCTAAGGGTACGGGAACTCCCTTCAAGAACGGCCTGGGCAGTCTCTCTCAATGTAGCTGACGCGAACTGAGAAGAAATAAAAGTGGCAGGATCATCGCATGGGGAATAATGCTCGCCGCAATGCCCATCAACCGCGTGAGATGGAAATGCTCCCGAGGGGTACTCAACTGAAAGCGGATGATTAATATTCATTAAAAATTCAGTTATAAAAGGTAATAAAGGACGTTGAACTCATCTCACAGATAGAGTCACAGCCTTGTGATGGGTAAGATGATTTTGTCCGCGTCAAGTACTCAAGGGACGATATATATATCGTCACACATACAAAGCGATGATAAATCCCATCCCACGAAGTACAGAAACGGCGCAAAATCGCTCCCATCAAAGATCTTGAGACGGGTTATGACCAAGCAAAACCCATCTTTTGAAGCGTCAACCCCCATGAAGGAGGATCTCGGCTCTTCTCAATCGCCTCATAAAGGAGAGCGAAGTAGGGATGCAGTGTGTGTGTGCATGGAAAAGACAAGATCGAGCTCACCAGTAAATGAGGAGGGTGTACCCTCGCGCAATGCACGAGCTGAGTGGATCCTCAGAACACGAGACTTCCTCGACGCCATAACGATCTACACAAGAGCGAACGGATCAGTCACATGTAATAAAAGTGGAATAATATGTATGTGTATATATGCATAT
>JBAKGM010066944.1:0-14348 GCA_037177215.1 Asparagus racemosus
AGCGGCAAGGAAGTTGATACCAAAACTAGGCTTGATTACGATGGTGGTTTTGTCATAAATGACATTGTACCCTTTGTCGTCAATCTTGACGATGAAGAATCGTTAGATGAAAGTTGCAATTGGCAACTTGCCGACAATGAAATAAATGATGATTTAGAGTACTCGTTGTCTCTTATTAATGTGATGACAAGATTATATGATGACCCCGTGTTGCACATACCGATTCAGTCGTCTTGTCTAACACAGAAGCAGTTCTGAACTCTTCTAGGCAACGCTCGTCATCCCGGGTAGAACAGGTGACGAAAAAGACTTGGTCTATGGTAAAGGGGATGCGATTCCAACTCTGGACCACTTTTTGAGGGAGGCGTCAATGACAACGAGCCTGACCTTCATCTCTTCAGATACAGTCCAGAGGAGCAGAACCTCATGAAAAAATGGGGGTACGACTTTGCGCAAGGGGAGGGTCTTTGTTTCGGATAAGGTCCTCAAGTCCCCCCAAAGCTGCACATGTTCCAAAAGGGAAACCTGATAATCACTACATATTCAGGAGAGGATTGGGCTATGTATCCTCTTCAGAAGACGAATGCTACTGGTTGATCGATAACCAATTATCTAATTCAGAAGATGGACATTCATCTGATTCATCCACCTGGAATTCTGACGTCAGCATCAGTGAAGTGTTCAAGGGCTTGATGTTGAATATGACCATAGCTGACCCTGCCACGATGGAGGACGATGAGGAGATACCAACATGGGAAGACCTGTGGGTCCATCACCTCAATATGCAATACGGGGACCGGTTCGAGCAAAGAGAACCCCCCACTGAGGATGAAGTGGTCCAAGTCAATATGGGTGATGAAACACACCCTACGCCATATTCATTAGTAACAGTTTTCCCCCAGAGGAAAAAGAGGAGTTGATTGCTCCCATTAGGGAATATATCGACATTTTTGCCTAGAACTACGAGGATATGCCAGGACTCGACCCCAAAGTGCGACGTACTATCTCAACATCAGTAGAGATAGTTTTGTCCACAGATCATAGAAGCAATCGTAGCAGAAGTGAAAAGGCTTATAGAGTGTGGGTGGCAAATATTATCTCGCTCTTGAAGAAGAATGGGACGATCAGAATCTGTGTCGATTACAGAGACCTAAATATCGCATGCCTAAAAGACGACTTTCCCCTTCCAATCACCGATGTCATCATTAATAATACATGTGGATTTGAGAGAATGTCCTTCATGGATGTTTTTTCGGGTTACAATCAGATCAATATGCACCCAGATGATGCAAAACACATGGGGTTCAGAACTCCTCTCAGCATCTTCTATTACACAGTCATGCCGTTCAGCTTGAGTAACGCAGGTACCACGTCCCAGTGAGCGATGACAAAGATTTTCTAAGAACATCTTCGGAAAATGGTCGAGTGCTACGTCGATGACTTAGTCGTCAAGAGCCGCAACAAAAATGACCACATCAAAGACCTAAGGACGATGTTTGACCTCATGCGAGCTCATCAGTTAAAGATGAACCCTACCAAGTGTTTCCTTGGAATGTCCAGCAGCAAATTCCTCGGATTCGTTGTTACCAACAGGGGTATTTATGTTGACCCGTATACAGTGAAGGCGATACAAGAGTTTCGACCTCTGAAGAGCCTAAGAGAGCTCAGAGGGCTACATGGGCGATTAGCTTATAACTGACGATTCATATCGAATCTCTCTGGAAAATGCTAGCCATTCTCCAAACTAGCCAAAGAAGGCGTGTCATTTGTTTAGGACGAAGCTTGTCAGAAGGCATTTGAAGATATCAAAGCATATCTAACGAATCCTCCTGTTCTCCTTACAGCGCAGTAGGGTAAACCGTTCTTGATTTACACCAAGATGATGAACCATTCGTTAAGCACTTTACTCATGCAAGACGATGACAGTGGTCACGAACGGGCAGTGTATTATCTGAGCTGGCCTTTAGTGGATGCTGAATCCCGCTATCCGATGATTGCGAAGTAGTGCCTTGCGTTGGTTTTTGCGATTCAGAAGATATGGCACTACTTAGTCGGACAGACGATTTACGTTATCTCTAACATAAATCCAGTCTAGATATTCATGATGCAACCAGCCTCCATGAGTTGGCATTTGGCAAAATGGGTCTTGCTCTTGTCTCAATATGACTTACACTTCAAGCAACATAAGTCAATCAAGGGATAGGCGATTTGCGATCTTTTAGCAACTAATCCAACGGCAAATGCAGCCGAATTATATGATGATTTGCCAGATAAAACCCATGAAGTCAACACTACATCACATTAGTGAATATGGCGATAGTACTTTGATGGAGTCTTTCGAGCGATCAATGTGGCAAGTACCCCTGAATGTTCTAAGATCTCTTCCGAAGTTCGAGTTGTCTTAGTTTCCCTAGGAAAGCATGTGATGCCTCAGGTTTACTCGCTAACTGAGTCGTGCTCTAATAATGTGGCCGAATACAACACGTTACTTATTGGACTTAGTTTTGCCAAAGAGCTGGGGATTGAATATCTCGAAGACTTTGCGGATTCCCAGCTCATAGTTAGACAGATCCATGGGGACTATGAAGTCAGGAACCTGGATTTAATTCTGTATCACCAGGTAGCTGTTGAGATGGCAGGCTCGTTTGAAGAAGTTTTCATCAAGTATATTTCGTGCCTCCAGAATGCATGCGCAGACCCATTAGCAGCATTAGCAGTATCGCTAGCACAACCTCCTGAGATGGAACAGTTAGTACTATGAGAACTCATCAATTATTTGTACCAATATATGATGAGGAGGAGGAACACAAGGGGATGGTCATCAAAGAGGTGTACACAACCCAAGCTGAACTGGAGCCCCGGGATTGGCGTTTCTCTATAATCGACTTTGTCCTATATGGTATTTTGCTAGAGGACGCGAAAGGGAGAGAATCAATCTGACAAAGGGCGTCGAGTTTCTTTTATGATGCAAAGACTCGGACGTTATATCGTCGCCGGTACGATGGCTTGCTACTCCGGTGTCTTTTGAACAAAGAAGTGGAAGAAGTCCTCAAGGAAGCACGCAGAGAGAGTGTGGTGCACACCAACCTGGTCCCAAGCTTTATGATCGTATCAGAAGAATGGGATACTTCTTGCTAACGATGATTAATGATGCAATCGAGTACGCTCGAAAGTGTCATGCGTGTCAAATTCACGTGAAATACATGCATCAACCCCCAGAGCATTTGCATCCTTCGGCTACATTTTGACCGTTCGAGACATAGGGAATGGACATAGTGGGTCCTATTTTTCCTCCATTAGTTAAAGGTGATCGGTCGATCCTTGCGATTACTGACTACTTCTGCAAGTGGGCTGATGCAATTCCACTGAAAGAAGTGAAGACGAACAGTGTAATCAGGTTCATCAAACATCACGTCATCTATTGACACTGTGTGCCAAGACTGATTGTACATGATAATGGTCCTCAATTCGTCAGCAATGCCTTCATTAAGTTTTGCGAGAAGTTTAAGATCCAAGACGTCTCGTCGGCGGCTTATAATCCTCCTGCAAACGGATTAGCAGAGGCGTTCAACAAGATGATCATTAAGATCTTGTCGAAACTCGTGAAGACCAATCAATGTGATTGGGACGATAAACTCGGAGAAGCACTCTGGGCATATCACACCACAGTACGCACGCCTACTGGAGCTCCCCCATATTTTCTAGTATTTAGATGTGAAGCCATACTTTCGTTAGAAGTCCAAATCCCATCACTTCGTATCGCCCTCGCGACTGAGATGATGGAGGAAGAACAACATCAGAGATGCCTTGAAGAGCTCGAGATGTTGGATGAAAAACACCTAAAAGCTTAACAACACATTGAATTTTACCAAGCCAGAATGTCAAGGGCTTTCAACAAGAGAGTCTAACAAAGAAGCTTTAAGGAAAGAGATCTGGTTCTCGCTGTTCGACGACCAATAATTCTCGATTCTATGAAAAAGGATAAGTTTGAACCCAAATGGGAAGGACCGTTCGTGATAGACATAGTCTATTCGAACGGTGCGTATCATTTAATCACCCAAAATGGTGACAAGCAATTAATGTCGATAAATGGGAAGTTCTTTAAAAAGTACTATCCTTAGTACATTTGGGATAACCCATTTTGACGAGAAGTTCCTTGAGGAATATTTCAGCCATTGTCCTGGAGGTTAACTCTAAATCTGTTCTCCACCATAAAATCCTTCACTGAGCAAACTCATTGACTGGAAGTCCACTAAAAAATCTTTCTAGTCCAATCCACCAGCAAAATCTCCTCTTGATTTCTTCCACGAATAAGAGGTCCACTTAAAGTTTCCTTCACACTGGAGATAGAATATAAAATTCTTTCTTTCTAAGTGTAAGATCCCCTTCGTGATAAATAGAAAGGCTCTATCCTTTCCTCTTCGGTCACGCCTTCCTAAGGTTAAGGTCAAAATTAGAATTTTGTCTCGATAAATGAGAAAATCATTTCCAGATCAGGTAGCGAATCCTATAAAAGTGAAAGTTACCTTAATCTTTTCGATTCTCAGAGTAGAGATCCCACTCTTAGTTTTACCTCTCAATATTCTCGAAGTGGATATCCCGCTTTTAGTTCTTTTTGCACTGGAAATAGGATATAAAATCCTTCCTTTCCAGCATCAGGAAACAGAATATAAAATTTTTTCTTTCCCACATCAGCACTGGAAATAGAATATAAAACTGTTCCTCTCTAGGAGCATGCGATAGGATATAAAATCCTTCCTCTCTAATTTCGAGTTTGTCTTTGCACTGGAGATAGAATATAAAATCCTTCCTTTCTAGCATCGAAAAATAGAATATAAAATTTTTCCTTTCCCACATCAGCACTGCAGATAGAATATAAAATTCTTCCTCTCCAGGAGCAAGAGATAAGATATAAAATCTTTCCTCTCTTATTTTAGGTTTGTCTTTGCAGTGGAGATAGGATATAAAGTCCTTCCACTCCAGTATCGGGAAATAGAATATAAAATTCTTCCTTTCCCACATCAATGTTTTCTAATCTTTCAATCTAAGATTCATCTTGAAGAATTTTATCCTGAATCCTAACTAGGGATAAGTGAACGCCTAATACGCATTGCCGGTTTAGTCTTTTACCGATTGAAGAAGACACCTGACTCTAAGTCTGGGGAATTTTATCCTAAAGTCTAAGTAGGGTTAAGTCTATGCCTAACAACCGTAAAAAGAATGACAGCCCACATATTCAAAATTATGGCAGGTTGTTATTAATAACACCACAATCCATGCCATACACGTATGGGGAATTTTATCCTGAGGCCTAAGAAGGGATAAGTCAATGCCTAACACGCGTTGACAGTTTAGTCTTTTACCGATTGAAGAAGATATCAGAATTCAAGTCTGGAGAATTTCATCCCGAGGCCTAAGTAGGGATAAGCCTGCATCTAATACATGCAGCTAGGTAGTCAATTTCTATGATTATTGACCAAGTCTGCGTATTTAACATTGTAGCACCAAGTCTGAAAGAGTTTCATTCCTTTAACACAATGTCACGTGTGGAGCGGGTTTAGAAAATCTGCACGCTAACCTGATTCAAAGAGTAATCGGTAAAGGCTCGCCAAAACTATTGATGGCTGGGGGTTAGCTAATAACCCTAAAGTCAACGCCTAACACACATTGCTGGTTAGTCTAGTGCTCGTGAAAGATGACAAAGCCTATGTATTCAACATCATAGCACCAAGTCTAACAGAGTTTCATTCTTTTGACACAAAATCACGTGTGGAACGGGTATAGAAAATCCTCACGCTATGCCAATTCAAATGGTAATCGGCAATGGTTCATCAAATTCGTTGATGGCTGAGAGTTTGCTAAAAATCCTATGAGTATTGTGGTTGATTATTTCAAACGAAATAAGAAATCATAATGAGCAATAAAGAGTAGGATAAAAATTTATTCAATCAAAGAAGAGTTGAGTCCTTCCAACAAAGAAATTACAACTATTCAAACATCAAGTCTATGACAAAAGATTTGTTGTTCCAGCTGAGACAACTCGCCGTTGTAAGCTTGTTGGAGTTCCTTCTGCAAATCAGCTCTGAAAGACTCCTCGTTGGTGCTCAAGGACTTTGTAGCTTCCTCCTCGACCTTAGCTAGCTTCTGCTTTGAAAGTTCAAGCTTCCAAGACACACAAGTTCTCTTCCTCCGCCTAAAGCTCTCGCCTGACCTGTGCTATCTTGGCCTCGCTCGCTGTAAAACAGGAGTGATGGTGGCCCAGAGATGATGAAGTCTCAGCAACAATAGCGTCAATCTAATCCTCTTGGTGCCGATGCATCTGGACCTCGAGTCCAGTGAAAGCACGAGCATCACACCATGCCTCCAGGTGAGCTTCTGCTCGAGCAGCTATATATGAAGAAGCACCCGCTGCATGCAGCTCCTGTAGTCTCTGATGCTTGGCCTCTTGATAATCGAGGTCATTAGCAACGGCCTAGGCTAACTCTGGATAACTAGCATCCCGTATCAAAGCTATCCTAGGGTCGAGTACCTACCTGAACTGATTAAGAGACAGCACACTGTGGAGGAGCTTGTCGATCACCACGTTCATCAAAGAAAAGAACGAGCGGACCTCCAGGGAGATAATAAGCTGAGCTGTGTCGTCATTTGACATCAACGCCCTCGCCAGGGCATGAAGTCTCAAGGTAAGCCCTGCAAGGAGAAAAGGGGGGTTAGACATTTCAGAATCTTTAATTAAAAAGCGGTGTAGATATCCTCAGCTAAATAACTTATACCTGCTTCCATCGGTATAGCTTCGTGACCTAGTGGGGCCATCGGGAGGATAACCATCATTGATGCACCAACTGCTGCAGTTAGTCTCACGACGTGTTCTTCTGGCATGACAGCTACCATGGTAGCTAGTTCTGGAGGAGCAGCAGAATGAAATGTTCTTGCCATCAGCAAATGAATTCCTCAGATTCATCAAATAATAGTTGTATTAGTCAAAAAATGACTAGTCCTATAATTAACAAGGGGAAGAACCCATACCTCTAGAGGGACGAGCCTCATTATTTTCGGGAACTGCTAGGCCAGGGGATATGTCATCAGGACGATAGTCATCTCCAGGTGAACTGTATATCAAGTCATCCATGAAGGCGTCCACAAGCAGGCCATCTTCATCAAAGTCCTCTATCGAAAAATTTGATATATGAGGGCATAAGTGAAAGAAGCAGAATCAAGTACCTGTGATCGGCCAAAATGACTTACCTCCTACAGTGGAGTAAGCCTCCCTAATCTCAGTCTACACGTTTTCTTCCTACAATTTCTCTAAAAGTGCAAGAAGCATAGAGACAATTAAGGGAGGCACAAATTTCGAGTCGCTCAATTCCTGTATTTGCCATCTAAATGGGGTATTACCGATGATAGATATACCTAGATTGGCTGAATCAGGTCCTACATTGGTAGTTTCAGACCCTTCTGTCATAGACCCGTGCACATGTTGAGTGAAACTGGGACCGGTGAAATCATGATGGGAAAAATCGAAGCTGGCGTCACTGTCTCCATATCCTCCTGCATAGAAGTGGAGATATGTGAGCCCCGTGGTCAAAGGACTAAATGGTCAAACGGGACTACATGGTAGTTAAGCATTACCTCCATCGCTGACTGGGTCGTTACTAGTGAAGACTACATCAAAAGCTCGAGGACTCGCACAAGACTTATGTGCTAACTTCTTCCGCTTAACGGCCTGAGCCCCAACTCGAGACTTCTCCCCGTAAGAGGGGCAAAGCTCCTCCTCCTCCTCGGCTAACATTCTTGAGAGTTCAAATTGCTGTCAGACCCGATAATCAAAAAAGGGGGGAAAGAGAAAAAGGAAAAGGAAATACCAAAGTCCTCCTCACAAGCTTCGTCGTCTGCATGATCTCCTCCCGAGGCTTCTTTGCCAGAACTGAAGACCTCCCCTTCACACTCGTCTGGTTGACGAGTCTTGCACCACTTCCTCTGTGCATGAGTAGCTCTCTGAATTGTCTGAGTGTCAGCCCGAGAGGTCTCTTCAGCCACTAACTCCGAAATGGGCTTCACATGGACAGGCGCGTTAGCTACTAAGAGCCACCTGCAATATAAGAATGTCGACTCCAGCTAGCGGTCAGCACTTGGAAGGCTAAATCTAGTGCCAGTACACCCCGTCAAGCTCCATACCCACGCTCAGACACCGTCCACCAATCTGCCGTGAGTCGGGAGCCGCCGATTCAGATTTCCAACAAAAGTTAGTCATAACCAACTAGCAGGCGAATCGACAAGGGAGATATGGCTCGATGACGCACTCGTCTCTCACCTGAAAGGTGAGGTAGCCCAGCCTGATGTTCATCAGCTAATTGAAGCAGCCGACATTAAGTGATGTCTGATTCACCCTCGACCTCTCCTCGTCAATCAGAGACTCGCCATACTGACCGGAGAATCATGGAAAGCATCTGGAAAAGACCCAATATTTGTGAATCTACAGCTGCTTATGTATCTCTGCCAATCCACGCCCCTTCCATTTGCAATCCTCTAGCAATTGTAATAAGGGGGTGGATGGATCTGCAAGGCCCAGTGCTGACATCATATTAGGGCAGTGAAGGATGAACTAGGCCATCAAGTAGATATATGGAAGCTCCACTTTAACGGGAGGAATCCGAATCTATGGTTTGCCGATTAACGGAGGAGTCTTGAAAAGTTTGATGGTCAGTTATACAACAACTCACCAACACGAGTCAAAGCAAAGAGAACTCAGTTACCAGCTTCAATTCAAGATTTCAATAGCGGTCAGACAATAAATGCAGTACCGTGACACTTTCAGCCATCCTACAAAGCACTAGATAATCTGGAAGGAGAGATCAAGGTCTGAAGCTATTTTTCAGGTCTCGTATACCTATCGAATGTTAGGGCCTATCATATCCAAAGTATTTCAAACTCTTCTATAAAAGAACAAGACTGAAACACTTTGGAGGGGGTATCTGTAGGCGTCACAAATTGCTATAAGACCCCGAACTCGACTCGTGACAAGGAGTTGACGTGTGGCGAGCCATCCGACAATCCAACGGTGATCTAACGGCAAACAGTTGATGATGAAAACTCACAAAGCGAGTCGACAAAATGCATGAAGTGAGTCGACAAGACGAGAACTCAACGGTGAAGCCTCAGCACCGCAGCAATTAATGGAATTGAACCAATTGGATTCCAGAATCAGCGAAACAAACATCCAGACTTGAGAATCGGCACGACCGAATGAATCGGACTCAAAAAAACACCGGAACAAAGCCACATGGGTGGCTCGGCGGCTGAGTCACCCCTTGGTGGCTTGGTCACAAGCTGCCCCCCTCCCCCTTTGCCTATAAATAGAGAGTGGGGTCTCATTTGCACAGGTCTGGAATTTTTTACAGAGGTGGGAATTTTTGGACTGGACTCTTTTTCACCGGATTTCTTGTTTTTCACAACTTTGGAGTTCTTCTTGATGCAGATCTGAAGACTTAGCGAGTCCTACGCATCGAGCAAAGGAGTTTAAGGAGATCTAGATCAGATCTACGGTGCTTCCCTCCCGATCAAAACTTAGTTTTTGATCCCGAGAAGGGTAACGATTTCGCTTGGTCGATCTCATTCACTTAAGCCAATCTATTTCCTTTGTGAAATAGTCCCCTCAATCCAATAGATTTTGACTTGGATCTGATCAAGCGGTGGTCTACGGATAAACCCTGGCACCGGCAAAGATCCCATGCAAGCAGGAGCCCGATAAACGGGCTTTTGCGTTTGTTCAGGAGAAAGTTGTAATTTTTCTTGATTTTCATTGTAAGTCTTATAAAATGATGTCTTTTTTGTTGAATACATTTCTAATCGCATAAAGTTTTAATGAGTTCACAAGCAATGAAGATCGGACCGACTTTTCCCTCGAACATGGGGGTGAACGCGATATCCATCAGGTTCAAATCAGTGCCTTTAACTTGGTTTCAACCGAAGCCCGTCATGCAAGTAGGGATAAAGATGGTGAATGATGATCCTCACGGACAACACAAAAATGAGCCCATGCCACATACCACCTCAAACGGTGAAATTCTTTGGGTCCACCCTGACTTACTCGAAGATGATCAGTGGGCGGCCTCTTCATCTAAGAAGAAATCAAGGGGCAAGGGGAAACCATGTCATGTCACTTCAGTAATCTTGGAGAAGAATGATGAACAGATAATGACATTCTAGCTTTCTAAAGAGGAACATGAAGTCTTCACCACCAAAAGTGGACACGAGTACAAATATGACTATCCCGAAGCTTCTAATCCAAATGCTAAGACATTGACGGAGCAAGGAGTGGCGGTGACTCCTCCTACACGCGCTGAAAAATCACAGTAGCAAACAATCGCCAAGGAGGACATTGCCAAACTGAAGGAGAAGCAACTCCAACATCAGGAGGTTCAAGTCCCGAAGCAGTCTCGATTCAATCGTCCAATTGGAAGAGACAAACTAGAAAGTTCAAGCTCCCCGCACTGCTTCGATATTATGGCCTAATTGGCTAACATCCCAGCGAGGATAACCCTCTATGAGCTACTTCAGTAGTCAAAAGAAACCAGAGAGGCCCTACAAGAAGCCCTGGCTGACTCTGAGGTGTTCCTCACTCAAATCAAGCCAAGTTCTGAAGAACCAGAGTCTTCAGCCCAGCAATGCAACCTGGCAACTAAGCACTTCCCATGCATTACTTTTACCAAGGAAGACATGCAGACGAAAAATTCAAAGCACAACAAGCTACTATATTTTATCGGGTATATTGACTCCAGCAATGTCACCCGAATCCAAATTGATTCGGGTTCCACTGTGAGTATCATGCCCTTCTGTCTGATGTATAGCCTCGGGATTTTTGCCAGTAAAGTGGCATCTACAGGCATAGTGATTTATGGATTTAATACCAATGGGTATCGGCCGCTAGGTAAAATCTAGATAAAGTGCCAGATGGAAGATTTGAAGTCGGAAGTCACATGCTATGTGATTGATGCGGAGACTTTCTATAACTTATTATTGGGTCAGCCATAGATCCATAATAATGTTATAGTCCCCTCCACCCTTCATCAGTGTCTAAAATATGTTGATACGAATAATGAAGTCAAGACGATGGTGGTTTTATCATAAATGACATTGTACCCTTTGTAGTCAATCTTGACGATGGAGAATCGTCGGATGATAGTTGTAACTGGCAACTTGCAGACAATGAAATAAATAATGATTTAGAGTACTTGCTGTCTCTTATTGATGTGATGAAAGGATTGTACAATGACCCCAAGTTGCACATACTGATTCGGTCGTCTTGTGTAACACAGAAGCATATCTGGGACTCTTTTAGGACAATGTTCATCATTCCGGGTAAAATAGGTGATGAAAAGGATTTGGTCATGGTAAAGGAGATACGATCCCAGCACCAAACCACTTTTTGAGAGAGGATATTAATGACGATAAACCTAGCTCTCATTTGTTCAGATATAGTCCAGAAGTGTAGAATCTTATGGAAAGATGGGGGGTATGACTTTGCGCGAGGAGAGGGTCTTTATTTCGGATGAGGTCCTAAAGTCCCACCTAATGCTGCACACGTCCCAGAGGGGAAATCCGATAATTACTATGGATTCAGGAGAGGATTGGGGTATGTATCTCCTTCAGAAGACAAATACTGTTGGTTGATTGATAACCAATTATTCGATGCAGGGGATAGATATTCATCTGATTCCTTTGCTTAGAATTCTGATGTCAGCATCGGTGAAATGTTCAAGAGTTTGATGTCGAATATGACTATAACCGACCCCACCATGATGGATGGCGATGAGCAGATATCAACGTGGGAAGACACGTGGATCCATCACATCAACATGCAATACAGAGATCGATTCGAGCAAAGAGAACCCCCCACCAAGGACAGAGTGGTCCAGATCAATATGGGTGATGAAGCACACCCTAAGCCCATATTCATTAGCAACAGTCTCTCCCTAGAGGAGAAAGAAGAATTGATTACTCTCATCAGGGAATATATCGACACTTTCGCTTGGAACTACGAAGACATACCAGGACTCGACCCAAATGTGGCGATGCACTGTCTCAACATCAAGACGAATGCCAAACCCATCAAGCAACAGTAGAGACAGTTTTGTCCGCAGATTATGGAAGCGATTGTAGCGAAAGTGAAAAGGCTTATAGACTCAGGTTTTATCAGGGAAGAACAACATCTATATTGGGTGGCGAATATTATCCCGGTTTTAGAGAAGAACGGGACGATCAGAATCTGCATCGATTACAGAGATCTAAACGCCGCATGTCCAAAAGATTACTTTCCTCTTCTAATCACTGACGTTATCATTAACAATACATGTGGATTCGAGAGAATGTCCTTCATTGATGGTTTTTCAGGTTATAATCAAATCAAGATGCACCCGAATGATGAAAAACACATGACATTCAGAAATCCCATCGGTGTCTTCTACTACACGGCCATGCCATTCGGTCTGAAGAACATAAGTGCCACGAACTAGAGAGCAATGACAAAGATATTCTGAGAACATCTTCAAAAAACGGTCGAGTGCTACATGATCGAAGGGACTACGTGGTGGTTAAACATTACCTCCTTCGCTGACAGGATCATCACCAGCCAAGTCCATCTCAAAAGCTCGCAGGTCCGTACATGGCTTATGGGCTAACTTTTTCCGCTTAACAGCTTGAGTCCCAACTCGAGCCTTCACCCAGTAAGAGGGACGAAGTCCCTCCTCCTCTTCAGATGTCATTCCTAAAGCTTCAAATTACTGTATGACCCAATAATTCTAAAAGAGGAAAGAGAAAAAGGGAAAGGAGGTATCGACAAACCTGTCCCGAAGTCCTCCTCATGATCTTTGTCATCCGCGTGATCTCCTCCTGAGGTCTCTTCGGCATAAATGAAGGCCTCCTCTTCCTCCTCACCTATTTGATGAGTCTTGAATCACTTCCTCTGTAACCAACTGACCTTCTGAATCATGTGGGTATCAGCTTGAGAGGCCTCTTTAGCCGCTAATTCTACAATAGGCTTCACAGGAATGGGTTCATTAACTGCCAACAACCACCTACAGCATAAGAATGTCAACTCCACCCAACGCTCAGCACTCGGAAGGCTGAACCTAGCACCAGTGCACCCTATCACACTCCATAGCCATGCTCGGACACCATCCACTAATCCGCCATGAGTCCAAAGCCATCGACTCAGATTTCCAACATAAAGTTGGTCATAACCAAACTAGCGGACAAATCGACAAGGTACATACGGCTCTAAAAAGCACTCATCTCTCACCTAGAATGTTAGGTAACCCGGCCTAATGTTCATCAGCCAATTGAAGCAGCCAAAATCAAGAGAGGTTTAGCTCACCCTCGGCCTCTCCTCATCAATCAAAGACTCACCATACTGACCAGAGAATCGCGAGAAGCATCTGGAGAAAACTCAACCCTTGTGAATCTGCAATTACTTTATTATTTCTGAGAATCCTTGCCCCTTCCATCTGCAATTCTATAATAATTGTAGTAAGGGGGTGGATTGATCTGCAGTGCCCGATGCTGACATGATATCTGAACGGTGAAGGATGAACTAGGCCATCAGGTAAGTATATGGAAGCTCCACCTTAGCAAGAGGAATATGAGTCGACGACTCACCCTCCCCTCTGAGTGAAGGCACTGACTATCTGCCGAAGTCTACGATGAATGTTAGCCACCATCACTAGAAGAAGAGAAAGTTCCTTCTTGTGAGCAAGCTGAACTACAGGATAAAGCACTTCTAACGGCAAAGCATCACCAGACTGATACGGTACCAGCACTTCTTCAACTAGATTGCGAGATAACCGGCTAGGGGAGTCATCGGCTGAATCGGCTTTACTACATGCCACAAGAATGTCTTGAATTTAGTCCCTATAGGAAAACCACCCTCGGTGCTACTAATGGTATAAGAGCGAGCGATGGATTTCTTGATTAGCTCGTTGACCTCTGAAGGAGTGAACGGTGCCAATCCGCAAATCGCCTCTCCAGAATTGCTTTCCAGCTGCCTGAACAAGTAACTTGCGAACTGCTTCAGGCTTACTTGTGACTTGGTCCTCTTTGCTAGTGGCTCAGCCTGTGCCAAAGCAATATGATAGTGGCAAGTAAGATCCCATAAGGTATCATAGCGAGTGGGCATGCGATCTTTCAGCTGACTCAACTCCCGATTCACGGGAAAGTACGCCTGGTATAACATCTTCCCCATGGGTAAGCTGGAGACTTTATGAATCTCATGGAGAGTGATAATCACATTTTAATTACAATTTAATACCCTTATAATCCATTTTATATAAATAAATACACCACTAATAATTGTT
>JBAKGM010067021.1:0-14341 GCA_037177215.1 Asparagus racemosus
ATCTCCTTTTCCGTAGACCAAGTCTTTTTCACTACTTGATCTACCTGGAATGATGAGTGTTGTCCCAAAGGAATCTTGAAACTGCTTCTGCGTTATACACGACGACCGTGCTGGTAGGTGCAAGTCAGGATCGCTGTATAATCCTATCATTATATCAGTTAAAGAGAACGGGTACTCTAAATCCTCTTTTATTAATTCGTCAGCAAGTTGCCAATTACAGCCTTCTTCCAACGATTCTTTATCGTTAAGATTGATTACAAGCGGTATAATGTCATTTAAAACAAAACCACTATCATAATCAAGCCCGACTTCGGTATCAGCTTCCTCATCGCTGTTCGTGCCTTGGGCCAATGATTCAGTATTGGACTCATTGCCGTAGAGGAGAGAATCAGTGAAATAATTCTCCATCCCCTTAAACGGTTGTTTGTCTGTTACCACCGTCTTGACTTCATTATTCGTGTCTATGTATTTGAGACACTGATGAAGAGTAGAGGGAACGATAACGTTATTGTGGATCCAAGGCCGACCCAACAATAAGTTATAGGAAGTCTCAACATCGATCACATAACACATGATCTCGGACTTCAAATCTCCCACCTGGCACTTCACTTAGATTTTACCAAGCGGGCGAGACCCACTCGTGTTAAATCTGTAGATCACTGTGCCGGTTGATGCTATCTTACTGGTAGGAATTCCGAGGCTATACATGAGGCGTAAGGGCATGATGCTCACAGCGGAACCCGGATCAACTTGGATCTAGTTAACTTCACTGGAGCTGATGTACCCAGTGAAATATAGCAGCCTATCATACTTAGAATTCCTCGTCTACATGTCCTCCTTAGTAAAGGTGATGCAGGGAAAGTGCTTGGCAGCCAGGTTGCACTGTTGTGCTGCCGACTCTAATTCTTCAGGAGCTGGCTTGATCTGAGTAAGGAATACTTCAGCGTCAGCCAAGGCTTCTTGCAGGGCTTCTCGGATCTCTTTGGACAGTCGTAGAAGTTCGTAAAGAGTGATCATCGCTAGTATGTTGGCCAACTGAGCCATCACATTGAAGCGGTATGGGGAGTTGGAGCTTCCCGGTTTATCTCCTCCAATCGGGCGATTGAACCCAGACTGATTCGGGAGCTGAACCTCCTGTGGTTGCTTCTCCTTTTACTTAGCCATAGCTTCTTTGGCAGCCGCCTGCTGTTGTGCCTTTTCGGCACGAGTGAGGGGAGTTGTTGGTACCCCCACTTCTGACAGCGTCTTAGCGTTTGGATCAGGAACTTCTGGGTACTTGTACCTGTACTCGTGTCCGCTCCTGGTAGCGTGGACTTCAGGTTCCTCCTTGGACAACTGGAGTGTTGCCATCTGCTCATCGTCTCCCTCCAAGATTGCGGAAGTAGCATGGCATAATTTTCCTTTTCCCTTTGACTTTTTCTTGGAGGAAGAGGAAGCTGCCCATTGATCATCTTCAAGTAGGTCCGGGTGGACCCACAAAACCTCGCCATTTAAGGCCATATGTGGCACGAGCCCTTTTTGACATTGTTCGTGCGGATCATCATTCACCGTCTTCATCGCCACCTTTACTACAGGCTCGAGTTCAAACCACGTCAAAGGTACCGACCCAAAGCTGATAGACACCGCATTCGCTCCGACCTTTTTTTCCTTGGACAGCTTCATTGTGATGACTCCCACGTCAATTAAGGCCTAGATTTTGTCCTTGAGGCCGAAGCATGACTTGGTGGGGTGGTGAATCGCCCTGTGGTAAGCATAGTACCTCGGGTCATTTGTCCTCTTCACTTCCCCTTGATTCTAAAACGGAGGGAGCTTGATCTTGCTATTTTCCACCAGATACTTGGAGTGACCGGGAATCTCGTCGTCCCTAAAAGAATAGGACTTCGGGAATCTCGACTCTGAGGCCTTCTGCTTTTGGGGCCCTTACTGTCACTACGACTGTGACTGCTGTGGTGCTCGCTGCTGTGGTTGCTGCTGGGGTTGCAGTTTACGACCGCCATTCTAGCCTGCTCCTTCCCCTCGCCGCGTGGGACAAAGTTGAGTTTTGGGGTTTCCGCTATCGGCTGGCCTCTTTCTGCCTTTTTCCTTTTAAGGAACCATTCAGCCTGCTCCCCGCGCACTTTCAGGTCCTTCCATATAGTGGAGGGTGCTGTTCTCATTGCCTCAAGCACATCTAATGACAGGTTGTTGTGGCAGGTCTGAAAAATAAACTCCTCCGTAATCAGATCCCTACAGTTCATCGCCTTGCTTCGGAATCATTTGATGAAGGTATCCACCGTTTCTCCATCTTTTTGCTTCTCATCGAGTAACGTCTCGATGGATATCTCATATCATCGTCGAAGAAGTTGGAGAGAAACATAGACTCCATGTCATCCAGCTAGTAACGCTGCCCGGTTTGATACGGCAGTACCAATCGAAGGCAGCTCCACAAAGGGTGCCAACGAATGACCGAACCATCAAGGGCTCGTTTTCAGAAATCACCCCCAAGTGAAACTTGAAGTAAATCAAGTGCTGAGTGGGGGACCTCTTTCCATCAAATGGCGTGAAATTATTCAAGCTGAACTTTGACGGATATGGGATCGACTCACACTCCCTCGGGTATGGGCACTGTATCCCCATTTTCTTGATTTCTTGAGCGGAGATCAATGTGTTGATCTTACTCTCGAGATCTTTGATTTTCTCATTTTCTGGGACAACATTGCCACTTGCATTTTCTTTGCTACCCCCAGCATTTCGCTCTTCAGGGGGCTATTTAGCACCAGGCTCTTCTTGCCTGTCGGTGTCACTGTCAAATTGATTGACATTGTTGCGACGACTGGTTTCACCTTGACGGTTTGTCAGTGCCTAGATTTGCTGGTCATGCATTTCTCGCATCTACTGCATGGCCATCTCCATCTCGAACTTGAAGTTCTCCTTCTGCTTAGCCACTTGCTCAGCACTGATCATCAGGGCTTCCCGGGGGTTGCCCCTCACTAGAACTGTGTTGTCAGAAGCCATTGTGGAGCTAGCATCTGACAGTTCGTCATCTGACGGCAGTCCCTTCAGGATTTTGTCATAGTTCGAATGCTAAATACTTCTGGTGTGCAACTGAGTTATCCGATCGGATGATCGGGGACCGGTACGACTTGACGTCCCTCTGCTCATCATATTATTAGTGACTCTGGGCAGTTCGTTATTTCTAGTCACTGACATTCTCCTGCGGAAGTGTCTGGAGCTGGGCTTTTGTGGTCTGTCGCCAATTCTGTTAAAGATCGACGCCCTTTCTGGAGGCTTTGTTGCAGCTACACTCCGATAGCACTGCCTTGATCAGCCGGGAATAGGAGTAATGTGTGGGCTTCTTAGGAGAATTCCTCTTTCGGGATCTTCTCGTACCCCCAGCATGGTAGTACAGCTCATGAGCAAGAATGCCAGAGTAACCTATCGTGCGTTGGCATGATCTCTCAGGTATAACGTCGTCGTCGTCAGATGAAAATGTCTCCTTCTGAGGGTGGACTGCTTTATCGAAGCTGCCAAAAGTGACTCACCTCGATGTTCACATGTGTGGGCGTGAAGTCTCAGCGGACTCTCGGACTTTGATTCTCAGTCCGGTTGGCAGAGTTGCAGGAATCTCCCTGTCCTTGTTGAGGTGGGTGCGACCTCCTGCATCAGGAGTGACTAGTGATTTCCTCAGTGGACCCAAGCATTCCTTGATGGTTGGCTTGTTACCCGTAGCAGGAATTGGCTTCACCAAAGATCTGGATGTAGACGCCGGAGGTGACCTCGGCGTTGAGGCAACTTGGATTGGGGCGCCGGTGGATTTTGGCCTCGGCGCTGGGGCAGTTAGTGTTGGGGTGCTTGCAGCTTTTGGCTTGGGCGTCGGGGTGGGAGTTGGAATACCAGTGGACTTAGGCTTGGATGCCGTGTTTGTCGGGGTTGGAGCGCTGACAACCTTGGGCCTCCAGACCTAGCAGCTTGTTGGTGGCTTGTTGGACGCCTCTTCCTTCTTCAGCTTACGGGCTTGTTGCACCAGAGCTCGTGCCTATGCGAGGAGTGCACAGCACTTCCAGATATGCTCCTGAAGTATGGAATGGTTCCGTTTGACCCGGACCCATTCGGTTGTCGACGGTTAGGAGGGGCCGTCAATCACTCGAGGCTGGAGGCTCTGCGTCAGTCTGAATCTTAGATCTACCTCGTAGCGGATCCCATCTGTGGATTTCATGGCCTTGGCGAACTTGCGAGCCATGCTCTGTCGTCGCCTCGTTCGTGTTCGCTTGGAGAGCAGGGCATGCCATCGACGATCATCTCGGGTGCCGGGGGAACTTGGGCTGCGGGTGCCGAGGAAATTTTACCGCTACCGGTGGCAGTGGGGTTAGATTCGTCATCTTAGGACTCTGTATTTGAGGCCCAATGGATTCTCCTTGTAGCGGAGAACTTTTTAGAGCGATGGGGAGAAGCGAATCTGGAGGAGGAGGAGAGATACTCCTCAAACTTCTGCTTGTCCAATTCAAACTCGACCTCTTCTTCCACCGAGATCGAGATCCGCGGCTGTGACACGATGATCTCAGATTTGAGACTGTTGGCTCCCACTATGGTCACCAGCTTGTTCACGAGGAAAGTCTTTTTGATTGTCATTGCACGAATTCATTTACAGCTTGTTTCGCTTACAACGAGATTCAAATGAAAATCATCTTTTTATAAGGCTTACAATTAAAAATCAAAAAAAGATTGCAACTTTCTTACCATTGTTGAGCAAACGCGAGATCCATTTATCGAATCCCCACTTGCATGGCTGTCTTTGCTTGTGCTGGGGACTTTTTGTATCCATGGACCACCACGTAATCCGATCCAAGTAAAGATCTACAGGGATGAGGGGACTATTTCACAAAGGAAGTATATCACCTAAAGTAGGTGAAATTGACCAAGCGATTCCACGGCTCTTCTCCAGACTAAGCCCAAGCTTAGATCTGGAGGGATACGCCGTAGATCTGATGTAGATCTGCTCCCGATCTTCCTCTCGTCAACGGAATCTGAAGTTGAAGGCGTTCTTCGCTTGCACCAGATCTGGATCTAAGTTTTCTTCTTTGGAAATGCTAGAATCTGTGCACGAGAGACCAGTTTTTCCATTATCCAAAACTAAACCCTCCTGGCTTATTTATAGGCGAATGAGAGATGGGGGATTTTTTTTGGCCGGGTACCATTGGTGCCTCGGCCATGACCAAGGCGCCAAATGGTGCCTCGGCCGTGCTGAGGCGTTCATTTGGAGCTCTCTTCTAGTTTCTGGTGTTCGTCTGTTCATCCGCTATTCTGTTCGAGCTTGTTTCATCTGGTTGTGCTGAATGAAAACTCGGTTGATCGTTCTGTTGCTTCTAGAATCTGATCGGCGTAGTTCTGTCGTCACTTGAGTCTGGTTAATTCTGTCTCATCGACGTTCAAGTTTGGTCGACTCACCTTGTCGAATCTTGCTAACCTGAAGCTTCACCACTAGATTTATTCGATGATATGTCACTTAGTTGACTTGTACACCTTGTCGACTCATTTCATGCGTTTGTCGACTCGCTTTATGCATTTTGTGGCGCAGTTATGTCGTTAGTGGTTCTTGGTCGCATCGTTTGATGGGTCGTCAGCTGTCAACCCACTGTCATGAGTCTCGTTCGGGAACTGATAAGTGATTTTCAATTCTTACAGACTAATTGAAGCAGGAGGTGACTGCATACGAGGCTCTAAGAAAGAAGGCAGCCCGAGTGGCACTAGAGGCTGAGCGACAATGAGAGTCGTCTCTCGTCAAGATACAAGCACTGCAAGGTCGACTCAACCATCTCGAGTTCGTGGCCTATCGGATTGAGGTTGTGGAAAAATACTGCAACAGCACTCTCAGGAAGGTGGAGGTGGCCCTGGCTTACAAGGCCAGCTCCAACTACTTCAAGATGCTGCTCCATTCGGACTTCAAGGTCGATCCCAGATGGTTCCACTATCTTCCCCGAATTGCCAATTATCTTGATGCTCTTTGGGAGATAGAGACGAGGGGAGGGGGGCTGGTCCTTGATGTTGACAATGGAGACGAGGAAGGTGGGAAGTCAGCCTAAGGAACGGGTGAGGGCTTAGCAGGCGATAGTTGGGTAAGTCGCCATGACGATGAGAGGGATGAAGAGATTGTGTATGAGCCCTAGTTGACTCCTCCGCCAACTTCTACTACTGCTACCCCTCCACACTCGACTTATGCTACTGGGTCCAGCGTTGCTTTAACTTCAAGCCCTATGCTTGCTTTGAGTTGGGCCCCTTGAGAGCTTATGTATCTTTTTTCGCATCTTTGCAATGTAAATATTCCTTCTAATGTAAGCACTTTGACATATAAATAAAAAGATGTACTTTTGTCGATTCGATCTGTGTATCTTTCTTGATTGAATTTATATGTTTTTTTGCAATTTACCTCCTTTGAGATTTGTAACTGAGATGGGTCAGCCTCATACCTTGGTTTTATTGATAGGATGCTATGGTCATATAGGTCGAAGTTGACTTCTAATATAAGCACTTTGACATATAAATAAAAAGATGTACTTTTGTCAATTCGATCTGTGTATCTTTCTTGATTGAACTTATATGTTTATTTGCAGTTTACCTCCTTTGAGATTTGTAACTGAGATGGGTCGGCCTCATACCTTGGTTTTATTGATAGGATGCTATGGTCATATAGGTCGAAGTTGACTGAGTCGATGACGTGCCTTAGTTTTATTTCGAAAAGATAGCAAGGTCTTTTGAGTTGAAGCCAACCGAGTCGATGATGTGCTTTGGCTTTATTCTAAAAGGATACCAAGGTCTTTCGAGTTGAAGTCGACCGAGTCGATGACGTGCCTTGGTTTTATTCTGAAAGGATACCAAGGTCTTTCGAGCTGAAGTCGATCGAGTCGATGACGTGCCTTGGTTTTATTCTGAAAGGATACTAAGGTCTTTCGTGTTTAAGTCGATAGAGTTGATGACGTGCCTTGGTTTTATTCTAAAAAGACACAAAGGTCTTTCAAGTTGAAGTCAACCAAATCGATGATGTGCCTTAGTTATATTCCGAAAGGATACCAAGGTCATTCGAATTATAACTCAAGTGGCCACGAGGTCTTATAAGCACCACAAAAGCATAGCACCATAAAATTATCAAAAATTATTTATGTTATATGAGAATCTTACAGTTATAATTATTGAAAGTATTTCATGAGATGCTCTATGCTCCAAGGGTGATGTAAGATTACTCTATCAGAACTTGGTAGCCGATAAGTGCCGGGATGTACTTCCTCATTGACCGTGTATGGTCTTTCCTACTCAGTAGCCAATTTGTCGCAGCTGGTGTCTGTGTTAAAAATTGCTCTCCGAAGAGTGAACTCACCAATGGTGAATCTATAAGGCTGGACCTTGCTGTTGTAGTGCCAGGCGATGCGCTGCTGATTGGTGACTTGCAATCTAAGAGAGTTCTCTCAAACTTCATCAATAAGGTCGAGTCCGACTCGAAGTCCAGTTGAATTTGAATCTTCATCGAAGTGCTACAGTTGGATGGTTGGCAAGCCGACTTCTACCGGGATGACTACTTCAGCCCCATATGCTAGCCTAAATGGGGTTTGTTCTGAGGAATGTTTATGGCTTGTTCGGTATGACCACAAATTCTAGATAGCTCTTCAACCTAGTTTCCAACCACCTTGTCCACCTTCTTCTTCAAAGCTTAGAGTATGCACATGTTAGCGGCTTCTGCATGACTATTGCATTTTGGGTGAGAAACTGAAGTGAATTTGAGCTGTATCTTCCATTCTTCACAGAAATGACGGAAGCTTTTGTTGTTGAATTGAGTACCAATGTCGCTGACGAATGAGATGGCAACTCAAAATCTGCAAACGATTGATTTCCACACAAAATTGGTAGTGTTGGTCTCGTCAATTTTGGCCAAGGTTTTAGCTTCTATCCATTAGGTGAAATAGTCTTGTGCGACTATTAAGAATTTTCATTACCCTAAAGCTATTAGGAGAGGTCCCAGAAGATCTAGACCCCATTGAGTAAAGGGAATTGGGCTTATGAGTGGAGTGAGTTTAGTTGCTGAAGCTCGTGGTATGTTTGAGAATAATTGGCATGTCTTACATCTAGAGACGAGTCTCCTAACCTGGGCAAGGATGGTGGGCCAATAGTAGCCCTAGCAAATTGCCTTCTGATTGAGAGTCCTAGCTCCCGGATGATTCCCACAAGTTCCCTCATGGATCTCCTTTAGAGCACAACTTGGCTCTGCTGACCGGAGACATCGGAGATAGGTCCCACACTATTGCTAGAGTATGAGATTCGATAAAGTTAGTTATCGGTCATAAGATATCTTTGAGCATTATTTTGTAGACTCCTTGCTACAGTAGCATTCTCTAGTGAGGTCCCCCCTATCAGATACTGGATGAGTGGATCCATCCAACAGGGTTCCGTTGATGTTTCGATCTACATAATTGAGTTAGTTGGAGCTTCAGTGATGTTAAGACTCTTGAGGGTGTCTGTATATACAAGTCTTTGACTATTCCTTAAGCTAGATGACCCGAGCTTAGATAAGTCATCTGCTTGAGCATTGAGGGCATAGGAGACTTGGCCCATTCTAAAATCTTTAAAATTGCTCGATAGCTTTTTGATCGCCTTCAAATACAAGATCATTCTCGAGTCTTTAGCTTCATAATCTCCCCTTACTTGATAAACGACAAGTTAGGAATTAGCCAGAATGTAGATGAGCTCAGCCTTAACTGCTAGGCCGGTGTGGAGTCCTACCAAGAGGGATTTGTACTCAGCCTCATTGTTCGAGGCTGAAAACTCAAAAGCAATGGAGTGTTCATGTTTGGACTTGTTAGGGCCACGTAAGACTACTGCAGCTCCACTGCCCCCTTCTCTAAGGATCCGTCCACCTTTAATAACCAGCATAAGGAGAACACAGGCAGATCATGTTCAGGAGTATTGCATTTTTTAGAGGGAAGCACCTTGGTTGTCTTTTAGGTTAGAGACTTTGGGGGGACGACCGGTATGAGGGGAGATAGATCATCGTCCTCTGTGGACGACTATGTTAAAAAGTCAGCTAGAGCTTGGGCTTTTATGGTCATCATGAGCTCAAATTGTAGATCATATTCACTAATCTCGACTGACTAGTTGGTTATTCTTCTCGAAATGGTAGGGCTGCCAAGTGCTTTCTAGGAAGGTAGGTTTGTCCACACCACTACGGTGTGAGCTTGAAAGTAGGGGTGAACCCTCCTAACTGTGATTATGAGAGTGAAGGGGGCCTTCTCAATGAGGGTGTTGCTGAGTTTGGTTCCCTTCAATATCCAGCTGACGTAATATATTAGCCATTGTGTATTATCTTCCTCTTGAATCAAGACAGAGCTTATCACCTATTGTAAGATTGCCAGATAGAGGTACAAGGTTTCTCCTTCTCTGGGGTTGCTCAACAGAGGCTCAGTGCTCATATATCTCCTGAGGTCATTGAAGGCCTCACTACACTCTACCGTCCAGCTGATGCCTTCCTTAACTCCTTGCTTCCTTAGTAGATTTTGAAAGGAAGTGACCCAACACTGCTATCTTGCCATTCAACTTCTGGACATCCTTCAATGTGCAAGGCTCAGGCATTTGCTTTGTGGCGGTTATTTTTTCAGGGTTGATCTCAATGCCCCATTGGTTAATCATGAACCCAAGAAATTTACTTGGTTGCACACCGAATGCACATTTGGCCAGGTTGATGTGTCGGTCGACCGAGAGCTCATGGCTCACTACTTCAGGGGGAATTCCATGCATGTCTTTGGGTCCCCAAGCAAACACATCTATATTCTCGCGTAGGAACATGATCACAACTTCTCATTGGGGCCTAACGAGGCCTGACCTAATCTTGACGTTCCTCGACCCTCAAGGTCAATCGGCACTTCCTACAACTCTTTCACGGGAGTCGTCCGTTCCCGTTCTAGTTCTTTTTGCATCTAGAGACAGGTCTTCACGATTGGTAGGATTTCTAATACTCCTTTTCCTTTCATCGAGAGCAAATAGCATGATTTGGACTCTCGCTGATTACTCCTCATGGACCAGACTCCTTCGGGGGTCGAGAACTTCACCATCTAGTGGTAGGTGAACGGGAGCGCCTATAGGTTATTCAGGGAAGTTCTTCTAAGAATAACGGTATAAGTAGACTTTATGTTCATCACCACAAACTGAGTTTGAATAGTGGACTACCCAGGATTCTTGTTGACCATTAGGAGGAGAGTAATCAGACCTTTTGGTAGGAGCGAGTGCCTTGTGAACCCAATGAGTGGACCTCAGCAAGGTTGCAGTTTGGTCTTGTCGATGCCCATCTCGTTGAAGGCATCAATGAACAGGATATCGGTGGAGCTCCCACTATTAACCAAAATTATTTTGACCTGGAAGCCATTATTCTCGGCCAATATAATGAGAAGGTCATCATAAGGGTCTCTATGCCTTTCAGATTAGCGTTGTTGAAGGAAATAGGCTGATCGGTTCTTAGTTTCTTCTCACATAAATTGATATCCAACGATCGTCTAGCAAATTTCTTCCAAGCGTTATTGGACATTCCTCCTGCTACTAGACCGCTACTGATGGTATTGATAACGTCTGACTGCTAGTCTCTACAAATTGTTTGTCTTGCTGATATTAGGGATGGGCGATGTGGATCGAGACCTCCAGTTAGGCTTCCTTGGAGCGGGTTCTCCACTGTCCCACCAAGAGATGAGTCTCTTCAGAAGTCCTTTTTGTATTAAGTCCTTAATATGTCTTTGTTGGGCAATATAGTCATCGGTATGATGGTTGTGATCTCTGTGGTACTAGCAGTACTACTTGGTGTCTCTGAATCGAGGGTCCACTTCGTGCGGGGAGGAGTGGAATTCAAATATCCTTCTTTCTAGACCAAGAAGAGAGCTTGAGAGAGAGAAGTAGTGAGGGAAGTGAGGGCCGACCTCTTGGCCGCATCTCTCCTCTGGTCCCTCTAGTCAGCTATGTTTGACTTGGAGTCAGTTCTAGGGGATCCTTCTCCCTTTTCTCCTTTAGAGAGGGCTCGGCTTTTGCTGCTGATGCTGATACTACTACTACTACTGCTTCTACTTCTTTGGCCACCTTCTTATAGGCACGAGCTTCTTCTGCATCCTTGTGCCTTCATGTCGTGGCCATTAGCTGTTCATAGTTGGTGACTTAATCTATAATGAGTGAGTCAGCCAGCTTGTTGTTCTCGGGTCCTACAAGGATTGCAGCCATGGCTTCTACCGCTGATGCTGCTCTAGCCTCTTACCTTGGAATCTCTTGAAGTAGTCCCTGAGGCTTTCCCCAGGGTTCTATCTAATTTGCACCAAGACGTGGGAGGGCTTCTTCTGTTTGAAGTCGGCCAAAAAGTGATGCACAAACTTTTAGCTGAGCTACTCAAAATAGTGAATGGACTTCTTGTTTAGTGAGTTCCACCACATCTTAGCACTTCCCATCAAGATGATATTGTAGGCATTGAAAATTGCCTTTAAGTTCTCGAACGTGACTCGTGACGATGAATTGACGATCGACGAGCCATCTGACGACGTAGCGGTGAACCGTTGAAAACGTAACCACACTGCAAATGCATAAAGCGAGTTAACAAATGCATGAAGTGAGTCAGCGAGGTGTGCAACTCAGCAAAGTGATGAATTGTGGAATAAATCTAACTACGAAGCTTCAGATTAGCAAATATCGACCAGACAGAACCAACCGGACTCGAGTATTAGCATAACTGAGCCAACCGGGCTCCAGAAATGCTGAAACAAATAACCAGGCTCAGAAAATAACTGAAAAAGGCCATGTGGGCAGCTCGGTGGCTGAGCCACCTCCTGGTGGCTCAGCTAAACTGAGCCACCAAGTGGTGGCTCAGTGGCTTAGCTAGGTCAGATCTGGGCACAGATCTAACCTATTACCCACATTGTAAAGCCTATAACTATGAGATAGGGGCTCATTTGTGGGAGATCTGGACTTTTAGCAAATAGAGGAGACTCCGTTGAATTTCAGAGCGATCTGCACTTAGGTCCAGGAATTCTAGATCTGAGATCTCGGTGAGCCCATCAACACACAAAGCGAAGAAGTTCGAGAGATCTAGGATCAGATCTACACGCGTTCCTCCAGATCAAACTTGGTTTTGATTCTGAGAAGAGTAGTGAGTTTTCTTAGTTGATTTCACTTACTTCAGGTGATTATTTCCTTGGTGAAATAATCCCCTCGATCGTGTAGATCTAAGATTTGAGACCAGGATTCGATCACGCGGTGGTCCACAGATAAACCCCAGCACCGGCAAAGAACCTATGCAAGCAGGAGCTCGATAAATAGGATTCTGCACTTGTTTAAAGGAAAAGTTATAATTTTTATTTATTTTGATTTCATTGTAATCGAGTCTTATAAAAAGATGAGTTTCGTTTTGAATTCATTTGTAATTGCATAAAGTTGTAATGAGTTCAGGATCAATGAAGATCGGTCTGACTTTTCCCACGAGCAAGCTGGCGACCACAGTGGGAGCCAATGATCTCGCTAACGTGATCGTTGTGTCGCAACCGCGGATTGCAATACTGATCGTAGAGGAGGTTGAATATGAGATTGACTAACAAAAGTTTGAGGAGTACTTGTCATCCTCATCCAGATCATCCTCTCCCCGCAAGTCGAGGAAGTCATCAGATGCAGAATCTCAAGGCGAGGATCCCTGCCTCGCTGCTACCCAAGTTGCAGAGCCAAACTCCTCTGTTCAGGAGATCACCGACGATGGCGTGCCGACTCTCTCTAAGAGAGCTCGCCAAAGGTGACGCCAATGCCTGGCGAAGCAGTTTGCTAACGCCCTAGAATTAATAGACGGGATCTGTTATGAGATGGATCTCAAGTCCAGAAGACGTCAAAGGCCTCAACAACGGGCGATTAACAGATCCTCCAAGTCTTCAATGAGTGAATGGGTCCGAGTCAAGTGGAACCGTTCAATGCTCGAGGAGCGCACCTGTAAGCACCGTGCACTACTTGCGCATGCACAGACCCTAGTTGAAGAGGCCCGAATGTTGAAGAAGGAAGAACTGACCAAGAAGCCATCAAAGATGCGCCAAGTTTGGAGGCTGAAATCCGAAACAATGATTCCGACAACTCCACCACTAGCGATCACAACCAAATCTCTGGCTAACTCTGTTCCCACTCCGGTCAAGCCTGCAGGCTTACCCCAGAGTAAGAAAATGGTGTTAGAGCACCTCAGCCCATTGCACGATGATCGAGGTAAAATTCCGATCAAGGAGTATTTAAGCCTGTTGAAAAGGTCTCGGACAACTCATGGAATTAGGGGTCGCGTCCACCATGACAGAATACTCCTGAAGCTGCTCCCACCGGGCTGCGAATCGAAGTTCAAGAGTCCATCAAAACTTCATGCCCGCATAGGCGAACGTTGAGACGAGTCACTTTTGGAAGCTTTGATAGCACGGCCTGTCCTCAGAAAGAAACATTTTTGTCTGACGATGATGACGTTATACCTGAGAAGTCGCACCAACACACGATGGGTTGCTCTGGCATTCTGGCTGACAAGTTGTATTACCGTGCTGGGGGTATGACTAAATCCTGAAATAGGAGTTCCCCAGAGTCAAATACACAATGGCTGTGTTCCAAACTGATCACAGCGGTTTTATCAGAGTGTAATTGCACGAAGACAGCTTCGGAGAAGGTGTCGGTCTTTGATAGGCTTGGCACTGAAATGCTAAAACCTAAGTCGAGGCGCTTCCGCCGAAGAAGGTCAGTCTCTCAAGGTGAAGAATTGCCAAGAGTCACCATCAACATTGCTGGCAAAGGGACGTCGTCACATGCCATTCCCGGTACATCTCAATGAATAACTCGGTTGCGGTCCACAACTATCAAACGACCTAATTATGGCAAAGTGCAGAGGGGGTTACCATCAGAGAATGAAGCGTCGACACTGGCTCTGTAATTGCTTCCGATAATATAGTTTCTAGCAAAGGACAACCTTGTGAGGCACTCATGATCAGTGCAGAACAGGTGGCCAAAATGCTTGAAGAGGCTATGGCCAAACAAAAGGAGAATTTTAAGTTCGAGATGGAGATGGCCATGCAGCAAATAAGAGAGATGCATGACTAGCAAATCCAAGCGCTGATGAATCGCCAGGACGAATCAAGTTGTCACTATAACATCAACCAAATAGACAGCGACACAGACAGGGAGGAAGGCCATAATGTCGATAATCCTCCTGATGAATAGTATGCGGGGGAAAGCCTCGAGAATTCTAGCGTTAACATCCTCATCCTTGAGAATGGGAAGATAAAAGATCTCGAGAGTAAGATCAACACTTTGATTTCCACTCAAGAGGTAAAGAAGACAGGAATACCATGTC
>JBAKGM010067029.1:0-33273 GCA_037177215.1 Asparagus racemosus
TGAAAACGAGTTTTAAAACCATTGTGCAACTGCAAATAGGCCGGATTTGGACCATAAGACGAATTCTAAAGGGTTAATTATAGAAAACCCTAAACTTTTGGGGAAGTTGCACTAAACCATGATAAACTTTTTTTTATTCCACCAAACCTCTGAACTTTAGGAGTTATTGTACATAACCTCCTAAACATCTTTCATTCCACTAAACTTCAGATATAATTTCTCATTTATTCTTCAAATTAGCATTATCAATTCTAGCATATCATGTGGTGAGCATGTGCTATAAAAAAGATATAAAATAATCTCTTAGTCCCAAAAGTTTACCTATTTTTCCTTTTTATAAGAGCGTATATTTTGTAACTAAGAAGGATTTTTTTTCCATACGTGTTTACCCCATGATATGTTAAAGTTGATAGTGCTAGTATAAGGTTAAATAAAATGAGAAATTTTTAGATAAGATTTTGTGGAATATAAAAGTTATAGGGAGTTATGTGCAATAACTCCTAAAGTTTAGGGAGGTTTAATGCAACTTCCCCAAAGTTCAGGGAGTTTCTGTAATCAACCCTATAGCAAACTTTGAAGTTGAGCCCATTGAAAAGGACTAGATATGCCAATTCCTTTGGCAACTGTCAGTTCAGTGATCGACGGTTCAGATTGATTAATGACACGTCACGTCTCCTCTTCGTAAGATGCATCGCATATGGAAATTCTAACAGATCCTCTCTTGTCGAGCTCCCAATATACACGCTTTCAGGTTCGCTCGGTTTCTCTCTCTAAAAATCTCGTTTTTTCTCTCTAGAAAATTTTTTTATTTAGATTTTTAGGTGTTAAATCTTTAGTTTTCTTTCTCATGGATGCAGTGATTTGTGAATCTCTCGGTAATTTATTGTTTGCTTGCGTATTTGCAGTTGGAAAACTTAGATTTTGTAATGGTAGTTGCGGTAGTCTAGGGTTTCGAGTATAATCATATAATTATTTAGATTTGTTGATTTAATTTGATATGGGAGCATAATCATTTGAGTATTTGAAATAAAAATTTATGGTTATGTTTAGAATTACATTGTTGAATGACACATTCTATGAGTCCAGATTTTGGTGTTATTGGAAGAAATTTGATGCCTTTCACAAGGTATTTGTTTTCAGTAGATCCATTTTTATTGAATTTGTTATCTATATCAAGAATGTTTGTCTTCAGCTTACACAGTTAAATTAGTTCCGGTCAGTATGCTCATCATATTGTTTTTAGAGTAAATTTATCAAAACACAACTTTGCGTGGTGTATTGCATAAGATTCACATTGACTTATTAAATTCCACAAAACCCTTGTTTTGCATCCCCTCTGTTTTTTAAAAAGGTGTTTTAGGCATGTCGTCTTAACCTTCAACTCCATTAATGACAAAGTCCCAAAGTTCGAGGGAGTTTTGTGAAATTCCCCGAAGCTCAGAGGGTTTTGTGGAATCTACAAAGTTCAGGGGGTTTTGTGCAAGTCCCCCAAAGTTCAGGGGTTTTTGTGAATACCCATTAATTATGCTTTCATGGAAAACTCGAGCCCATCATCATAGCTGTAGGATTTTTTCCCCCCTCTAAAAAAGATCTAGAAACATGAAAAGTAAGAATCATGATGGAAGGGAGAATCAATATCCGTAGAGGAGAACATATTATAAACAAGGGCTTGTTGGGAAAAGATATTATTCAATCCCGCACCTTGTTGAGAGTTTTTTTCTTACTCATTAACTACATTATAGCTAAGTAAACTATACTGATGTGATGCTTCAGGATAGTAAATCCAGATTTTTCTTCCTCGAAAACATTATATAGGTTAATCATTTAATGGTGATATGATGTAGGAGCCTAGGAGGTTGCAAATATGGGCATATGTGTTGATCAAAACGTAGGTCACATTGTTGTAAAATTGGATGATTTAATTGATTTATCCTTGTAAAATAAGAAAGTACCGTATTTGTATGCGTGCTATCTGCTAATTTTATTGTGAGGCCATAATCCTTTGTTTATAGCAATATTCTTGTATATTGGTGTAGTCAGCATTAAAACTGTAGGATGCTCCCTCAGGTTTTGATCCTTGGACTTATATATGCCTCTGTTCTCCCCCTTGATACTGTATCAAATTTCTCATGGTAAACAGAAAATACTTTCGGGACTCATGAAAGTTATTTTCGTACTTTTGTGGTTAATGTAAAACCAAAAAGGCTATAGGTCAGTAGCTGCAATAGAAATATGTCTTTTGATGCTTGTTGCTGCTGTAAATATTGAACATGAAGACAACATCAGGTAGAAGAGGCAAAAATGGAGACCGAGTTTACTTTTTAGGGAAGAGAGCTAGTTAAATGGTCAGAAAACAGGGATTTTAAGAATTGGACATTTTTCAAGTGACATTAGTTTTTATTTGTTGGAGTACTTTTCGATCAAGTCATTCTCCACGACGCTCTGCAGTACTTTTCATCCTTTCAGTGAAGTCACCTTTAAAACAAATCATTTGTCTGCCTAAATAACAAGTTTCTGAGGTGAATGTTCGTGATACATGTTATATTCGAGATGATTTTGTTTTAACTTTCCCAGTTTAGGGAACTTCAATTTACGTAGCCATTTTACTCGTGTGCGTATGTGCGTTATGGACTGCGGCATAGCCATAATGCACTAATTTTTTTTATGATCCATGACAAAACTTTTGCAACTGTAACATATCTTCTTCTTCTTCTTCTTCTTCTTCTTTTTGGGTTATTTGCACTTGAATACCCCACAACGCACTTCATTTTTAACATTGATGCCCCAAAATTTGTTTGCGCAAAATCTACTCTAAATTCTCCCTCATGTCTAACTTTGATGCCACAAAGTTTCCTTTTGCCTGCAAAATAACTCAAACTTTGTTGATTTGTATATACCTAATGTACTAAAATTAGGAGATATCCTACCTTATCTAGGACTTACCTAATAATTAGGAGATATCCTAGCTTATCTAGGACTTACCTAAAATATCTTTTTACCAGGTTTAGGAATCTAGAGTTTGTTATAAATACCTGGAATATATTGTACATATGTAATTAGAAATCAATTGAGAATTCTCTCTGATTCTATCGGTTTCTTCATGGTATCAGAGCAGAGTTTGAAACTCTGAAACCCTAGCCACCCCATACCTGCCGCCCGCCTCTTCCTTGCATGTTCAAGTAGTCGCTGGCCACTTTTTTGAAAGCTGCCGCCGGTCAATCCTTTTGTTCTTAGGACCGACACACCTCGATCTCCTACATGGCCACTGAAGCGATGAAGAAGGTGATAGACCCGTCATCACTGTTCTTTCTGCACCCATTTGACAATCCAGGTGTGACTGTGACGACGTGTCTCCTGAACGGGGACAACTATGATATTTGGGAGAAGGCAATGGTGAACGCGCTGAAGGCGAAGAATAAGTTAGGGTTCATCAATGGAATCTTAACAAAACCTACAGATTATACACCGGAGGCAAGTAAGTGGGAAGCTTGCAATTCGATGTTGATCTCATGGATTTTCAATTCGATTGAAAAGTCCATTCAGTTGAGTGTTGCGTATATGGAGACTGCGAAGGCAGTTTGGGATGACCTGAGAGATCGTTACTCGATTGGGATCGTGCCACAGGTCCATAAATTGAAGAGTGAGGTTGCCTCGCTGTGACAGCAAGGGATGTCCATCATGGTGTATTATACCAAACTTAAAGGGATGTGGGACGAGTTGAGCAGCTACTCGAAGGCCCCAACTTGCACGTGTGGAGCGGCGCATGAATTCCTTCGAGAGAAGAGGAGGAGAAATTGCACCAATTCCTCATGGGACTAGATGATGCACCTTTTGGGACGATTCGGTCTCAAGTCCTTAGTATGGAGCCATTTCCAACAGTGAATAAGGCCTACGCCTTAATCACATGAGAGGAGCGACATTGAACTACTGTGCGAGGTCAAGAGGAGAGAGTCGAGGCGGTCGCCATGGCAGTGCAAACCGTGGAAAAGGGCAAGGGCCCTCCACCTGGGTCGCGACAACGCAGCGGAGTCGAGAAGAGTTGCTTGCATTGCAACAAGCACCGGACATGAAGTCTTAGATTGTTTCGAGTTGAATGGGTATCCGACTTGGTACAAAGGCAAGAGGGAATGTGACCGGGCTGACCTAGCTGGAGGTCAAGGACAGCAAGGACGTGGGCAAGCCAACGCAGTAGCTACGACTTCTTCGATCGAACGAAGAGGTGGTACCGCCATCCCAGGTCTGTCTCACGAGCAGTTTCAGAAATTGCTGACTCTCCTTGACCGTTTTGGTGAAGGCTCGGGAAAGCTCTCTGGTAAGGCTCTTAAAAATCTCACTTGGATACTTGACAGCCAGGCATCAAACCACATGACCGGTAAGAAAGACTTACTGAATGATCTCAGGGAAACAACTCCGATGCTAGTTTTCTTGCCTAATGGGGGTAGAACGATGGCGACGAAGATTGGTTGCGTTGTTTTAAGTTCGGATATGATGCTGATTGATGTTCTTTACATGCCAAATTTAACTTGCAATTTGATTTCTATACGTCAATTAATTTCTGCAATAAATTGTCAAATCACGTTTACTAATGAGCTTTGCGTGATACAAGACCGTTCCTCGAGGATGTCGATTGGAGTGGGTGAGGTTCAAGGGGGGGTCTACTGCTACAAACCTGTCAAGTCACATTTGGTGATGAAAGCGGATCAGTTGGACTCATATACAGTCTGGCATCGGCGATTAGGACATCAGTCTAGTCAGCATCTTTCTTTTATTCCGGTTATTGGTCATTCTGATTTCAAGAACAATGTTATTTGTGATGCTTGTTATAGAGAAAAACAAACGCGTTCTCATTTTCCATTAACAGTAATGCAATTGATTGTTTTGAATTGATCCATTGTGATTTATGGGGACCATATCGAAAACCTTCTTCGTGTGGTGCATATTACTTTATTACTTTAGTGGATGATTACAGCTGGGAAGCGGGAGGGTGGGGGGATCTGGGTATATTTGATGAAGGAGAAAGTAAGGCTAGTAAACCACTCATGGATTTTTGTAAACTTGTTAATACACAGTTTGGAAAAACTGTGTAAAGAGTCTGGAGTGATAACAGACTAGAGTTTGTGGGGCCTATGCGAGAATTCTATAGGGAAAATGGCATGGTACATGAAACTAGTTGCACAGACACGCCGCAGCAAAATGGAAGAGTTGAGCATACACATAGACACATCCTAGAGGTGGCTAGGGCGCTACGCTTTCAAGCCTCATTGCTAATTTAATTTTGGGGTGAGTGTATTTTGATAGCTGCTTACTTGATTAACCGAACTCCTACTATTAAACTGTGCAAGAGGTCACCACATGAGATTTTGTTTGGCACGAAACCATCTTATGAGCACATTAGGGTGTTTGGGTGTTTGTGTTATGCACGTAACAATCTTAGGCAGAAGGACAAGTTTGGTCCCCAAAGTTGGCGGTGCATGTTTGTAGGATACCCTCATGGCAAGAAAGGTTGGAAGTTATATGACCTTGAGTACAACATGTTCTTTTACTCTCTGGACGTGTCTTTTCACGAGGATGTTTTCCCATTTGTTCATGACAAGGAAAATATCACTCAAGAGATTCGCGAAATTTCCACAGGATGGGAGGAACCGTCCGAGGAATCTGAGGAAAGTACTGAGAATGTGAATGAGCTAGAAGTGCAGAATATGGGTCAAGATGAAGACCTTGAGTCAAGGAGGGGGGGGGGTGGTCTAAGTGCATCTCGCGAAATTGTAGCTCCAGGCGAAGGAGATGTTAATAGACCATGACAAGCAACATGACAATCGGCCCGACTTAATGATTACATGGTCTACTCCACTATTATGGGGTCGTCGAAAGATATGGGATTCCTTTTGACCAAGAAGGCCTCTTGATAGGATTGTATAGGGGAGCTAGGCTAGGGACAGCAGGGCACTCGTGCACACGGTCACACTTCATGTAGAGGCTCACTCATGCACAGAGGAGCTGGGCGCGGGACAGCAGGGCACCTGTGCAGGGGAGCTAGGCATGGGACATCAGGGGTGCAGCGCACCCATGCACATGGTCATGGCCACGCAGAGGCAACTGCCGAGCGAAATAGCAATCAAACGCCAAGACTGCATAGGAATTTGTCTGGGATTGATTTGGAGAAAAATCAGGAAACTCATGTTTACATTTATCCCCCTTCGAAGCTACCGCGACATGAAAGCTCCTCAGGTACACCTTATCCCTTAGCAAATTATGTAACATTTGATAATTTCTCTTAGAATCATCGGAAGTTCTTGGCGACCATCACTTCGAAGGTGGAATCGAGGAGTTATGCAGAGGCTATCAAAGAAGAACAATGGCGTGAGGCAATGGGTAAAGAGATTGCCGCATTGGAGGCCAATCAAACGTGGACTCTAGAGCAATCACCCAAAGGGAAGAAACCCATTGATTACAAATGGGTTTTCAAGACCAAGTACAAGGCAGACGACACTGTTGAGAGGTACAAGGCATGACTTGTGGCAAAAGGGTTCACACAGATTGAAGGTCTTGATTTTCACGAGACTTTCGCGCTAGTTGTCAAGCTTGTTTTAGTTCGGGTATTCTTATCTGTAGCTGCAGCACGAGGGTGGGAGTTGTACCAAATGGATGTGAATAATGCATTCCTACATGGTGATTTGGATGAAGAGGTCTACATGAAACTTTCTCTAGCTTTTAAAACTGATCGCGGCAATCGAATTTGTCAGCTTCATAAGTCCATATATGGGTTACGTCAAGCGTCTCACAATTGGTTCAACAAGTTGACGATGGCACTCAAGAGATTTGGTTTTGTTCAGTCCTTGGCCGATTATTCCTGTTCACTTTTTGCAAACATGGAGTCTTTATGGGACTCCTAATATACGTGGATGACATCATTTTGGCTGGGAATAATTCGGAGGCTTGTGCGGCGTTCAAAGCCTTCCTGAATGAATGCTTCCACATAAAAGACTTGGGGGTGTTAAAGTTCTTTCTTGGCATCGAAGTGGCGCGATCGTCATAAGGATTAATCTTGTGCCAGAGAAAATATGCTCTAGATATTCTAGTCGAGATCGACTCGCTTGGAGGAAAGCCAGCTGAGACGCCAATGAAGCAAGGCTAGAAACTTGCTTTGGCCGAGGGGGAGGAAGCTGATGGTGCGGTCTACAGGCTTCTGGTGGGGCGTTTGATTTATTTAATGATTACGCGCTTTGAGATTTCATATTCGGTGCATGTTCTTTTGCAGTTTGTGCAGGCACTACGCAAGGAACATTTTGAGGCTGCACTAGGTGTTGTGCGCTGTTTTAAGGGCAGACCAGGCCAAGAGATTTTGCTGCTAGCTGACACCGACTTGAGATTGCGTGCATATTGCAATTCAGATTGGGCTAGCTGCACTATCATGAGGAGATCGGTCACTAGTTATTTCATTATGCTCGGGTAGTCACTAGTGTCATGGAAAACAAAAAAGCAAAGCACTGTCTCAAGATCATCAGCAGAGGCTGAATATCGAGCAATGGCAAGTGCGACTAGCGAGCTTGTATGGCTGAAGTCTTTATTGACTTCTCTCTTGGTGGTTCATCGTGAACCAATGGAGTTATTTTGTGACAGTCAATCTGCTATCCACATAGCGGATAAGCCAGTCTTTCATGAGTGGACCAAACATATTGAAATTGGCTGTCACTACATTCGCGAGCAGATCCAAACAAAGAATATCACCACAACCCATTTATGTTCCCAATTCTAACCTGCAGATACCTTTACAAAGGTGCTCGCGAGGTGACAACTTTAATTTTTGTTAGACAAGTTGGACGTCTACGATATACATGCGCTAACTTGAGGGGGAGTGTTGATTTGTATATACCTAATGTACTATAATTAGGAGATATCTTACCTTATCTAGGACTTACCCAATAATTAGGAGATATCCTACCTTATCTAGGACTTACCTTATACATCTTTTTACTAAGTTTAGGAATCTAGAGTTTTGTTATAAATACTTGGAATATATTGTACATATGTAATTAGAAATCAATTGAGAATTCTCTGTGATTCTATCGGTTTCTTCACTAGTTGCATGGTGAAAATGCAGTGAAGGAATTATTTTCATCACAGGTGTTATTTGTTTATTTTTTTCAAAATTTTAACAATTAAACAATGTCATCGAGATTAGTTTACTGCACTTGTATTTATGTTAAGATTATTACAATCATAGTTCATAACTTTGGAAGATAATCAAATAACTCCGATAACTTTCAAAACATTAGAAAACCCTCCTTAAATTTAGGGGTTATCAGAAAACACCATTTAACTTTGAGAATTTGTCTGGGAACTTCCCAAATAGTGATGTTATATCTTGAAAGTTATTAAGTCTAATGGACCCTCAAGAGGCGGCCACGTGTAGTCATCAGTTGGTCATCTCCCAAAGCATCAGCACCATCCGGATGTTGAACAAGCCAACCCATCTCATGATTCGGATCCGAGATGAAAGGTGTGTCCGACCTGGGATCTGCTAGATGTCCAACTACGAGACTAAAGAAGCTCTCCACGCAGACTCAATAATGTGTATCTTGGATAGTGGGAAGACCTACCAGATATCATCAAAAGTCGCATCACATTTAATTCATGAGCAGTCAGCACTTCACTGCCCAGTCGCCATCGACATCAATGTGGCGTCAGAGTCATTATAACCTTTTGGGCCAGAGCCTTCAAAGCTCCTCAGACAAATCATTACTCCAACAGTATCATCATTGTTGCAAGGGCGACTCGTCCAAGCGGCTGCCAACACGTGTAAAGCATAGTTTGAGCCATCACTGCACGAACTTGACCAAATTACCAACGTGCCTAGCGAATCCTCTATAAATAATGACAACGTCCACCATATTAAGATACACAATTTGACACCCAAAATAGTCAGTAAGAATTCTCTATTTTTCTTTCAGATTAATCAAAGCAATGGCTAACTTGAACGTCGGAGGCCACGCTGGATGAAACAACCTTTGGGCCCTCTAATCCCTATTACTTTTGTAGGGAATTACTACTCAAGATCTACAATAGGAGAATCAACTATCGAAGGAGATCAAGGTATGCTCAGATCAATCTTACCTCAACTAAACCATACACTAATTTTTAGAGTATAAACAAGTGGTAATCACAATTTTCACATGGGTGAGTAAATTACCTGGTAGATTTTTGCCAGTAAAAATTAGAATTCACACTGTTAGAGGTTTTTCTGAAATTTCTTAAACATTAGGGGCTTTTCTGATATCCCTTAACTTAAGGAGTGTCCAATATAGATTAGTTTAGTTTGATATTGTCAAAATGTGTAAAAACTGATCTAACCGTCCGTTTGCTTACTCCTGCCAGTAGATACCCAAATTCCGGGATCACTTGTGTAATTGTTCCTTAGTTTTAATACAGAAATGTAATTTAACTCAAATTGTTATTTATTAATCAGAAAATGAATTTGTGTTAATTCTCTCAAACTGTGGATGCGTTCTCCGCTTCCGAGAAGGGTACTGAACATAGATTTATTGCCAAAAACCAGCCTTACATCATTTTTTAAAGTCAAAGTTTTGCCAAAAACCAGCCTTACATCATTTTTTAAAATCAAAGTTACTTTTACTTTTTCGTGAGATGAAATTTTAGCAAGAGGAAAAGCTATATCTTGTTGTTGATCCTTTCAATTTCATTAAAAACTCAAAAAAGAAAAAGCAAAAAAAGTATCATGATGAGGCTATTTGTGTACCCATGTGCGTTGGCCACTTACCTTTTTATATCAATATCTTGACTAGGGCTTTTGTCCCGGGGTATTCTCCTAACATTGGTCTTAGCTGGAATAGCAAATTTCTTGCACTGCAATTAACACAAGTGTTTGTATCTCTTTTAACTTGTTTTAAGAGATTTTTCTTGTTTGCCCAAAAATTGTGCAACAGTGATCAGTGAACCATACAAATAGCAATTGATTCAGGTATTCATTAAGGGAAATTACACTAAACCCTTAAGAACTTATAGCAATTTAAACCCTTAAGAACTTATAGCAATTTGTGGCAGACCCCAATAATTTCCAGAATCACACTAAACCATCAAGAACTTTCAACATTTTGCAGTAAACCCTCAATAGCTTTTAAAATCACACTACCAATAGCTTTTATAGAAAACTCCTAAAGTTAATACTGTTATATCTGACGTGATAGACGCAACTGGCATGACTTAAAAAGATAAAAAAAATACTCCTTACATTATTAAAAGCCCACTATGACCATTTTATATTTTTAACCCTAAAAATAGAAATCATTCGTCTTTTGCTATTCGTTTCCCTCTTGTTTGCGTCTACGTTGGGATTCCAAACCCGTTGAAACTATCGTTATCGGGGGTTTAGTGTGATTTTGAAAGTCATTAGGAATTTACTACAAAGCGCTGAAAGTTCTTGGGGGTTTAGTATGATTTTGAAAGTTATTCTGGGTTACTGCAAATTGCTGAAAGTTCTTGGCGGTTTTGTGTAATTTATACTTTCCTTAATTACCATTTTCCGAATCATAATCATGCAGTATATATTTTGAAATATTATGGTTAATTTGCCTCGAGTGAAATATAAAATTAATTCATTTTCTATGGGATAATAGTGTAAGTTATACCACTTTTTACTAAAAACTCCTTTCACAATATCTATTGTGTATGTAGCACTCAAATACACGATGTAGAATCCCAACAACACCTGGCCAAATTGTCTGTCCCAACTCTTGGATCTTGTATGTCAAGCTTTCTACAATGAACTTCGTCTTACCAACACCTCAGAATGTATAATTAATCCTACGAAGTCCCAACATCATTACCGACAATAAAGAAAAGTATTCTTTTCACCAATTTTAGTTTAAAAAATTTATTGAAAGAGACAAGAGATAACACTACTGAACATCCGATGTGATCAAAGATATCGCGATAATATCACAATGTTGTGTAAAGTTGGAGTCTTCCAGATATTAGTACAGTCTTAAAATCCTATGAGAACATGACATATAAATTTAAAAATGGCAGAGCGCGATACAATTAGTATAATATTGTTAGTGCTATCCAATCTAATTATTAGTTCTTTTACAAAATATCGAAGTATAAGATGACGCACGAATAAATTGGATATCATCTATTGAACCCTGGTTGCCGTGAGGGTTCCCTTCGGTGCGCTACTTTCTAAATGACAAATTAAATGTTCGCAGTGCTTTGCATGAATCCAATTGCTCCCCCTTATAGAGTTAGAGTTAGATATGAAAATATTTGGGAATATTGTTTTTTTTCTTTTTGAGCAGAAAAACAGAGCGAGGTGACCTGTTCATATCATTAAATAACAAGCAGATCAAGTAAGTTGGAGAAATTCAATAGACAAAATATCAACCAATTCATATCCACAGATAGGGAGAAGACCATAAGCGTCACCTATCATTTAGATTATAGATGGTTGATACCCTGTATCTAGATCATTCATCAAAATTCAATCAGCTTAAAACATATACAAAAAGTATAGAGTTTTACAGCATACATCAGCACATATATACAAGAGACAAAAATAAACTATTTAAGACATTGCTTTAGAAGATCACAAAAGAGAAAGTATTCTGTATGAATCAAGCTTCCATACCCTCATGTATTTTCATAAATTCCATATATGCAACTCATGACTTCGTCTTCTTTCTCCTTTTTTCCCCTCATAGCTCACAGTACTACAGAAATTAGAACAGAATTTCTATAGTTTATTCTACAGATTCATATGAGTGGGACATGAGCTAAATATTATGTAAGAGAAGTCTTTTCATGTTTGGATTGGTGCTGGGGATTTGCATTTTTTCCACGTTGGAATTTCTTTTATTATTATAGCTTAAAGAGTGTCGGCTGGATTAGTAGGACTTACATATATATGCTAGTGTGGAGGCGCGTGCGATGCGCCTGATTGCTCTGGGCGGTAGTTGCAAATTTTTAGTAAGTGTATATGACAAGAAAATGTATTTAGATGGTTAGATATGTGTAGAAAAAAGTATCTACAAAGTTTGGTGTAGCTTCTAGCTTATACAATGAATTTCAAAATAACAATTTAGACGTAGCCTATCGTTAACAACTGTTTTAATTTAGACATAAACCTCATTTAAAGTTAGCTAGAGAATTACACATTAACAAGTTCCGTCAATCTATAACATTAAGGTATACATATACCTAATTATAATTACTTTAACGTGTAGTACTTCTTATCACCGTAATTATTATCTTATTTATCTCTTCCTATTGCAGTTTGTGACCTCCTTTTAGGGATGGGTGTGGGCTGGGCCGGTGTAGGCCCGTGACCCGGCCCCACGGGTGCAAGGCGGGGCCAGGATCAAAGTGGGCCGGGCCTACTTCTCTGATCCTGGGTCTAGGATTGGACCCGACCCGACCCACAAGTTTAGGAGTAGGCTTGGTCAGGCCCGACCCACGGCCCACGGGTCGCGGGTCGGCCCATGAGTTTTTTTCAACTTTTTCCAAAATCACATCCAATTCAAAAGCAATGAGGATTTTGGTTACCTTCTTGATCTTAGTGAGGTTGAGCTAGAGGGTGGCGTTGATCCAAGAGAGAATCTCACTGCTGTCGACGAAATAGTTGCCGTCCATGATCCTGATGTCGGTGGCCGCTGCCATTGTAGTGGTCCAGAGAGAGAGAGAGAGAGAGAGAGAGAGAGAGAGAGAGAGAGAGAGAGAGAGAGAGAGAGAGAGAGAGAGAGAGAGAGGTTCTCAATATTTTTACTTTCACATTGAGCTCAATATAGAATTGGTGTTTAGGATTAGTTCTTGTTGTTTGACTAATTTTATGCATGTTGTTTGACTCTTTTATGAGGAGAGTTATAGTTCATGGTTCTCAAATTTTTTTTTACCTTTTTACAAATTTTATTTTTTTCTTTAAATACAGTGGTATAATTAGCTATATAATTAGTTATATGGTGATAAAAATCAGCAAGACACCTGCAGTATATAATTTCTAATTATAAAATAAACAATAACAACAATAAGGCAAATTACAGACAATATTATTGATACTACAGTTATGATTCTTTTTTGTGAATCAAAATCATAACCAGTTCTATACCTGACTATTTCCATATTGAACCTTGTTAGGGCAATAATTACACCAAGCGTTAATCCTCCTTTTAGAGTTGACACGTGTCCCACATCAGCACTAATCATCAGGTCAGCTCACTCCCCAACCAGGGCGACTCAAGCGCCACAAGCACTTATCCTTTTTCAGGAGAAGGCCGAGTCGAGACCAGCTCTCACTCGACCTCATCATTTGGATCGACTCCCCTCATTAGCTCAAGGCCTAGTAGACAACTTGCAAGGTCGATAATAAAGGTGGTACTTGTCGTCCCTCTCGCAGAGCTGACTCGAGAGGCGGTTCGTCCTCCAAATCCACGCCAACAGCTGTCCATCATCATCATTGCTTCAGCCTCAAAAGTCCCCACTACTCATCACCCTCCGTCAGCACCATACGACCTCAATCGTCATCACTCAAGTCTATGGTGACTCATCCTTCTAAGCAACCGACACCTAGAGGCTATCTGTCTATCTAGCTACCAGCTTGGACTTGGCCAGAGTTACGCTTCTACCACCATCTGCTGGGTATATATATGGGCTCATCATCTACTGATAAATGGCTTCCGCCAGGCTTCTTCTCGGCTCCTCCTAGACCATGTCTAGGGCCCCCTAGGGGCCACAAGTATGCAACTCCTACACACTTAGGCTAAAAACTCAAGCAGTTCATTGGTATGTTCTCCACTCAAGCTCACACATTGACTTGACTACTAGAGGAATCAGAGGAGAATCCAACTCCGCTCCTCTAACTTGCTTCTTTTGTAGCTTTCTTATCCTTGTAGGGGGATGGTCATCTGAGAGAGGTGAGGGGACCCGCATCTTCTACGTCACCCCAAGCCTGTCGCTAAGCTCAGGATTACCTGCTAATCTCATTGTTAAGAACTTGGACATGAACATCTAGCACCCACCGTGGGGCCTCTTCATCTCTTTTTTATAAGAGAGTGAACACCCCCTTATGCTCAAACTATGAGATAAGAAGCTGTCATTGGACGAGGTTCAAGATGCAGCTTTCGCCGCTTGATCTTCATCGACTCGGCCACCTCTCGCTCTCTAAGGTAATCAAACTAATGGTTACCCTCAATATGGGATATTTTTGCATTATATGCATATATGTAGCTTTTTCCATTCGATCTTCATCGACTCGGCCATCTCTCACTCTCTAACGTAATCAACCTAATGATTGCCCTTGTATGTGGGATATTTTTGCATTATATGCCTAGATGCAGCTTTTGCTATTCGACCTTCATCGACTACACCACCCCTTGCTCTCTAAAGTAATCAATCTAATGATTACCCTCATATATGGGCTATTTCTGCATTATATGCCTAGATGCAACTTTTGCTGTTCAATCTTCATTTGTCGTTCGATCTTCATCGACTCGACCACCTCTCGCTCTCTAAGGTAGTCAAACTAATGATTACCCTCATATATGGGATATTTTTGCATATATGCCTATATGTAGCTTTTGCCATTCGATCTTCATTTGTCGTTCGATCTTCATCGACTCAGCCACCTCTCACTTTCTAAGGTAATCAAACTAATGATTACCCTCATATATAGGATATTTCTGCATTATATGCCTAGATGTAGCTTTTGCCATCCGATCTTCATCGACTCGGTCATTTCTGACTCTCTCTAAGGTAATCTAACTAATGATTACTCTCATATGCGAGATATTCTTTGTATTACATACACATATGTAGTTTTTGCTGATCTTCATCGACTCGCTCGACTCTGGCTCGAAAGACCTTGGTACCTATTCAGGGTAAAACCAAGGCACGTCATCGATAAAAATACCTTGGCATCTTCTAAGTCCAAGGCACGTATGCAAGACCTTGGTGTCATCATGAGCAAACCCAAGGCATGAGGCTGAGTCGTCCCACTTACCATAGCCAAGTTGCCTCGACCCAAGAATGAACTTGTACTTAAAAGTAGATTGCAAACTCTTAATGCACAAGAACACAATCGGCCCAAGGCTGAGTCGAACGGCTATTTTAACCGCATGGTTCTGGACTCCCTCAACTTCCCCTAGGGCTAGATCAGGGCGGAGACACTTCTTCGGTCTCATCGAAGGCCCCCCGAGTCCGAGCAGGCAGAGCCATTAGCGCTGCCTCAGCCTCACTAGAGCCCAGCACCAGCGCAACCGCTCGAGCTGCATCCTCCATAGAAGGAGGCTCAGAAGAGATGCTGACAACTCATAGGACCGAGTTGTCAAAGAGGTCATTGATTCGGCGAGAACCGGTGTATGCCTTGATCGTCTCGAGCACCCACATCTTGGTGCTCGACAATAGCCTTGGCTTTAGAGCATCTTTCTTGTTCTCGGGCCAGCTGGAGCAGCCTAAGTTAGAGTCATCCCCAGACACCCATATGAATTTCTCCTTCCAATCCTTATTAGAATCAGGAGCATTAGCGACGATCTTGTTGCCTCCCAAGACTTGGAGGTAGTAGTGGACCTCGCACTGGCTCACCTTGACACAGACAAGGTGGCCAAGGATCCCCACAGTCAGGACGACTCCCAGCCAGTGGCAGATGACATGAACCCTACCAAGTTGGCGATAGAGTTTGGCTTCATCTGCGATGGAGACACCCCCAACGCCTCGAAGACTCAGTGAAGGAAGGGGTGCAATGGCAAGCGCAGCCCACACTCCAGGTGCTTCAAGTACACCAGAACCAAGCTATCATATCTCCTATGTAGTGTCCTCAGCTACGATAACATCACCTTGGAATGGAACTTCTATAGTTGACTTATTTTAGTCTCATTTCTAACCACCAGAGTTGAAGACGCCATCGGATTTGGAAATCATCGAAGAAGAAAGGCGAAGAAGATCAGAATTTTTTTTGCAGTCAAGGAGCTTGAGGGTATGTGTGAACAAAAGAGTCTTTCACATCAGAACAGCCGTACTTATAGGCAGAAGGCCCGACAGGTGGCAAGATCATAACGACCGACTCAGTTTTGAACCAACGGCTGAGATCAATCCCAGAATACAACATGACCTCTCTAGAACTGAAGCATCCCTCTCTGTGATTGGCCCATGATCTTCACACAGGAATCGAGGTCACAACCGCCCAGAATTATCCTCTGACGTCAATAACATCACATCAGAAAAGACCCTTCGACACCCCTCATAAGCACACATTAGGATCTGGCCAGCTACAGTCCTATTTCACGCGGACTGGGCTACCGTGAATCCAAGCAAAAGGGGGCAGTGTTAGGCAACAATTACACCAAGCGTTAATCCTCCTCTTCGAGTTGACACATGTCCCACATCAGCACTAATCATCAAATCAACTCACTCCCCAGCCAGGGCAACTCAAGCACCACAAGGGTCTAATCCGTTTCAGGAGAAGACTGAGTCGAGACTAGCTCTCACTCGACCTCATCATTTGGGTCCACTCCCATCATTAGCTCAAGGCCAAATCGATAACTTGCGAGGCTAATAATGAAGGCGGTACTTGTCGTCCCTCTCGTAGAGCCGACTCAAGAGGTGGTTCATCCTAGAAACCTATGCCAACAGCTATCCATCATTATCATTGCTTCAGCCTCAAAAGTCCCCACTACTCATCACCCTCCGTCAGCACCATACGACCTTAATCGCCATCACTCAAGTCTATGGTGACTCATCATTCTCAGCAGCCGACACCTGGAAGCTATCTGCCTATCAAGCTACCAGCCTGGACTCTGCCAGAGTCACACTTCTACTCCCCATCTATTGGGTATATATATGGGCTCATCGCCTACTGATAAATGGCTTCTGCCAGACTTCTTCTTGGCTTCTCCTAGACCATGTTTGGGGCCCCCTACGGGGCCATATGTATGCAACTCCTAGACACGTAGGCTAAGAACTCAAGTAGTTCATTGGTATTTTCTCCACTCAAGCTCACATATTGACTTGGTTGTCAGAGGGACCATAGGAGAACCCAACTCTGGTCCTCTAATGTGCTTCTTTTACAGCTTTTTTTTCTAGGAGGGGGATGGGCGTCTGAGAGAGGTGAGGGGACTCGCATCTTCTGTGTCACCTCCAAGCCCTATCACTAAACTCGAGATTACCCGCTAATCTCACCGTTGAGAACTTGAACATTAACAAATGTGCTATTTTATTGACTCAAACTTCCTTGAAAAATTATTCATCAAATGGCCTTGCTAACTTTCATGTATACCTATATCTGATCCTTGTTTTTAGTTGTTCTATTTAAAATGGTCCTGCAAAGTTCTTTCTTGAATATGACTAATATATTAAATAATAGATCAATTGATCTTTATTACTAGTTTAAGATGCGATGTGATTTGTGAACTTTGTGTCGTAGGATGAATATCAATTCGGAAACTAAAAACTTAGGAGAATTTTCTCAAGATGGGAAGAGGGCGAAAAAAGCGAGGAATGACTACATGATGTGGGATGAAGAAGAGAGTAGATAGTTACTGAGGCTCTTGGCGGATGAGGTAAAAATGGCAACAAAATGGATAATGGTAACTTTAAGAAGTTACCATCACTCGAAATGTCCTGCCATATCTAAATGCCAAGTTTGGGAAAAACTTCAAGTTTGGACGTGTTAAGAACAAGATTAGGAGTTGGAAAAGGAAGATTGAACCTATTGAGTTACTTATGAAAAACATTTCAAGATTTGGTTGACATTCGATAACCCAGAGAATAACTTGTTTCGATGAGGTGTGGGGGACAATTATAAGTAGGTTAGTTCGTTAATTTAAAAAAATAAGTATCTAGTGTGTTTAGGTGGTATTGTGATATTTAAACTGATATATCTTTTTTTTGTTACGCTCAACCCAACTCACCAATGTTTAAGGATAAGTTATTTGAGAATTTGGATGATTTACGCATGGTAGCGGGTAACAACTTTGCAACTCATAGATTTACTGGAGGATCGGGAGTCGAGGGTGTGGAGTGTGTCCAGTTACATAGTGCATTAGGTAAGGGTAGGCCTGATGGTGATATTGACCTAGAATCTATTGATGTTGACGATTCTACCTACCATCTTATCAGACTTCTATAGATACTCCACCACCTCCTAGCACCACCCCAGGTGTTGGTAGTCTTGTGACTGAATCTGTGCCATTGAACTCTAGCACCAGTCGAAACATCTGGAGGGAACCTACTTACACCAACACCTCTACGTGGTCTCAATCGGCACAAGGCATTGCAAATGGGTTTACAAATATGAGTATAGCTTTGCAAGAGTTAGTCTTAGAGGTGAGACTATTACGATGCTGGAACTAGCCATGGGTTGAGAGGGTGGCTTTCATTCCTGGGTTTACTGATGCACATAATTTGACTAACCTCAATGAAAATATTTCCCAAGACTTGAAGGATTTCTTTGTGAAGATGGATGGAAGTCAATGGCAAAAGTACATGATTTGGAGGCTAACTGGAAATTTTCCAGTTGAGGATGAGGAAGACAATGACTATGCTTGATGGATATGCATAGGTCATGATTTGGAGACTAACCTGTAGTTTGATGACTACACTTTTGAAATTATATTTTGAGCACATGACATGCTTCTATATATGTATTTTGAAGATATGGTTGCTTATTATATTTCTATTATGTGTTCGATGGTTATGTGGTTTTAATTGAAAATAGGTGTATATGATGCTTATTATGAGTGTATGATGCTAATTATATGTAGATGATATTTCTATGTGTGAACAGAATCATGTGAACAGAATCAAGAGTGTTGTAGACTAGGATAGATTGTGTGATGTTTGATATCTTCATTATATGCAATTCAAATAGTTTGTAACCTGTGTGAGCGTGATTATGCTTCTTCAAGAGATTGTTGTTCAAGAGCCTTACTGACCATTTAATTTTCATTTGATTGTCTTCATACCAAATAGAAATTGATGGAACCAGTCATATTTTTAAGTGTCCAGAGGCTTTTTAATTTATCTTGTTTAAAATCTTATATTGTAGTAGTGATATTTTACTTCTCCTAAGTTTTGTTTTCACGCATATAACAGAATGGAAGATATAGAGGTGCCTATTTTTTTGTTTCAAGAGGAGAGTGTTGATTATCTCCTCATCTGCATAATCACTATGGCTGCACAAATAGCAGAGCTACTTGCAAAGGTCTCACAACTCATATCAAATGAAGAGTCAAGAATACAGTTGTGTGCATATTCATGTTTCAGGTCTTTTAGGTATTGCAATTAACTCAGATTACAATAAAAAGAATATGATGAAACAAAAGAAAAATTTATTTTTCCTGGGATTATTTTCTGTGTGCTGGTAGAACATCGATCTTATACTCTGTTGACGCATCAACTAAGACGACGGGTTTGTTGCTGTTGATGAGAGCTTAGTTACTTAGAAGATAACTCAGCCATCTCTTAGTAGCTTTGCTCAATAAAATTGTAAGTGCGATAGTAGTGATCTCTTTTTTCGTGTGAGTTGATCTCTCTATGATCTGATCAGATTAGGGCTCAAAATGAACGATCTCCTCTCCTTTTATAGGCTAAAAGAGAGAGTTAATAGCCTTTAGTTATGGACTAAGTAGCCATTAAAATAGGAGAAAGAGTGGAACGGTTATTCCCTTGAAAATAGCTCTCAAACGGCTATTTGGTGAGGTTCGCTAACTTGGCGAAGTTCACTAAAATTGTGGGTGAGAGTCATTGAGGACATGAGTGAGGCTCGCTAAGAATGTGGGTGAGTCTTCTTCGGAAGCAGATGATTTGGTCCACTTCAATTTCCATGAGTGAAGTTTATTGGTTGGCAAACTTTATCCATGAGTTTGAATTTGACATAGAATCTGACTCATTATTTGGCCAACTGATGAGGCCTTTTGACTCGGCCTGGGGCATGAATTGGGAGTTGACCTCTGCTTGAATTGATCGGGTCGTGTCAAGATAGGCTGCTTGGCGAGGTTTGCTTGTTTTGTTAGGTGACTCTCACTATAGCTTATTGTGGGCTCGGCTTTAGGTCCACTCAAAGTGTTTAGCCTATGGGCGTTCATTCTTGGATCCAAGCTAAACATTGGCGTAGGTAGAAATATATTTTAACTGTCTACAAGACCCCCACTAAAGTTTTCAAGATCTTGAATTTTGACTTGTAGTTAGTATTGAAATACTTTGGATAATAGCTAGAAATATACTGTTAATTGTAGCTTGAGTTGTCATGCTTGGGTTAAAAACTATCTTTATTTGTCTACTTAATTGCCAGAGGTGTACTGTTAAATGTAGATTCCTCGGTTGTAGACTAGTATTGAAGGCTCAATGATGCTTGTACTCATCTAATTTCATGTTTGGAATGAAGCTCGCCTTTTCCATTGTTGAAGTTGGGAAATCAGCGAAGTTTGATTGATTCCGGGCTGTGCAAGTGAAGTTCATCGATTAGTGAGGTTCGCTAGCTGGCAAGACTCAATTTTATTTTGAGCTGTGTTGGCGAAGTTCATTGATTGGTGACGTTCGCTGGCTGACAATGTTTGTTGAGATTCGCCTCTAGACTTGTGCTGTGATTTGTGGCTGAGATCTTTTAATTGAAGATTCACGAGATCTACTATAGATTTGACTGAGTTTTAGGCTAAGATTTAGCCTCTTTTTCCAGTCCAATCAAATTTCAAAAGATATGATTTTTCTCATAAGTTAGGATTCAAAGAAGGCTACAAAAAGTAGCCTTCCCCTTCCATCTTCACCGCCTTCATCTCTATCTTCTTCTTCATCTTCTTCTCTATGTCTAAGTCTCCATCACTTAGATCAGAGATGCTCCTCGACAGAGGAGCTGAAAAAAATAGCTCCAACAGGAGCTTGCCCAAGTGAAGGGAAATCAAGGAAATGAATTTCGCATACTTCACCGACTGGTAGATCTGTTGTCGACTGAGAAGATGAAGCTCAAGCAGATCATTGAAAATTAGTTGATCACCTGGGGCAAGCTGAACCATGATAAAGATGTGTGGAGCTTCGAGTGCCGCACTCTACATAAGACCGTTTGATGACTGAGATGACAGTTGAAGAAGTATCCTTAAAACTCCACAAATGAGGACTCCAGTGACTTGGTTTCACAAACATGAACCTAGATCGTAATTAGACGTCATGCATTTTTGTCGACCTCGGTGTTAAATTTGGGTTGCAAGAAGTGCTTCTTCCGCTTAACATGTTTCAATTTGCAGCAACGGGGCACTTCTTGTTTGACAGCTTCTTCTCCTTTCCTGGCATAGGACTTGGGGAGAAGTAAGTAGGAGCTATTTTTTCTATAGTGGGAAAATTCTTGTTTTCCCAGTCTTGTGAAATCAAAGGATTAAGGGTTGTAGCTTGGTATAGCTCATGTATGAACTCCAGCTTTTACAATATAATATCTTAGGAATGTAGGGTAGTAGCAAATAGTAACAAATATCTATCATCCTTGTAATTGGATAGTCTGCATATCACCTTTATGTAATAGAGTCTTCGATCAATAAAAATAAACTTTCTATTTCTTAGAATTGTCCATCTTTGTGTGTTTGATCTGTACGTACTTTACTTTTGTAGTGAACGTGATTTCTGCATGACTTGAACTCTACAAGGAGCTGTTGTGTTGGAAGCGAAGCTCGATCTTCCTTGTGCTAGCGAGGGTTGAATTGTAGTTTACTAGATGAGGTTTAAACAAATTGAGTCGATATTTTCTCAATTTGGAGACTTAGTGAAATTTGTCAAGTTATTTTGGCGAGATTCACTATATAGGGTCTCAAACAAATTGAGTTAGAGTTTTCTCAATTTGGAGAATTCACTATGTCATCTTGGCAAAGTTTGCCTTGATACCCCACTGAATGACGCGAAGTTCACTTACTTGAGAAATAGTCGTCTGGGTGAAGCTCATCAAGTCAGTTAGGCGAGGTTCAGTGACTCGGTTAGGCGAGGTTTAGCCTAAGAAATTTAAAATTTGAATGTTCAATTTGTGCATTTGAAATCATGGCGAGGTCCGTTCAGATGGAGATTCTTGGCAAGGATCAGGGCGAGATCTTTGGCGAAGTTTGAGGGTGAGATCTTTGGCGAAGTTAGGGGTGAAGAATCTTTAGCGAAGTTCGAGGCTAGCCTATAAATAGAACTGTTTTACCTCCTTATTCTCCACTTTGATTTTAAAAAATTCTCTAACTTCCTCAAAACCCTAAATTCTTCAGAACTCTTCAAGACTCGTCTACTAATGGCTCCTTGTCGTGCAAGTTCTAGAGGACGAGGATCTGCCAGTGGAGTTCGTCAGTCAAGAGCTGAGGATCCATCGGTGCAGCTTGAAATGACCATGGGTAAGCTTTAAAATCACTCATAGCGATCTTTGGAGCGGCCTAGTCTTAGCCCATTGGGCTTCGAATAGTGCCTCATGGTGCTTTAAAACTTGATTCGCTACCAAATGCGCGATCTTTACGACCACTTGTGGTCTTATTGATGAGCTTCTGTCATCGACGACGAAGCTCCTGGAGGTCATTAATGGTGCTTGATGTGGCAAGCTTCACTTTTTCAAGTGGGGCTTGTTATTATTTAGCCCTTTTGGGCTTCTATAGCGAACTTTGTTTGTGCGGAGATCACTAATTCTGAATTGAGCAACCTTTGCTTGGGCAAAGTTCACCAATTTGTTTTGGGTCACCTTCACTTGAGCGAGGTTCGCTTGTTTGAATTGGGTGAGGTTTGCCAGTTCGATCCACATGAGTGAAGTTTGCTATTTTTTGCTGTGAACTTCACTTCATCTTGTCGACACTTAGTTGATAGAGATGATTCTCACTTATGAGTGAGGTTCGCCAATGGTGAACTTCGCCTCTAGGTGTGAAGACTTGATGGATTTCATTTGATCTTTGTCTTCTATTTGGCTTGTTGTTTATCTCTTTGTGCAGTTTCTTATTCGAGGGCTCCTGTTGACTGCCGTAACCACTATTGTCATGATGGAACTCATGACCTTGAAGTGGTGTATGCCTTTGACAGGAATGTCCCTCTATTCCTCGAAGAAATTAGCTAGGAGAGGGTTGATACTATATGATTGGGTGACTATCGAACCTTGCGGGAGATAATTACCAACGTGAAGTTCTCCATTCTCAACGAGGATGCATCAGTGAAGCCTCCTTTTCTCTTTGGAGACAACACTTCCGGTGGCAATTCCATATTCCATCGTGGGGCGGAGCATTGGTACTATGACCAAGGAGATCGCCATCATTACTTACTGGTGCTAGAATGTCAGATCTCCTTCATGTTCTTGCCACATCTTGTTGTGCCCCATTTTATATGATATAGTCTCACAAATAGGGAAGATAGCGTTAAAGCGAGCTACTTGAAACATGACGGCAACTTTCACCAAGAGGGGCTCTACGGAGTAAATGTCATAGGTCTACGTCCAGGTTTCAATAATGAGGATGGTTCCATTAACAAAGTTGCCGTTGTCCCGAACACCTTCAGGAATGAACTTGCCAAGACTGAAGCACAACATTCTAAGGAGGAATACTAGATTTCCTAGCTGGATCAAGTCAACAGACACCCAGTGGTGGACCCGATTGGTGAATTTTGTTCTCCTCACCTTTGAGGAGGGATTACGAAGAACATGCTCTATACTATAGTGAGAGCTTCAAAATATAGTGCTAAGATTTGTGCACCTATACTGTACAGCATTCTAGAGTTGCACAATACTGAGAACAATACTTTCTTCACCTCGACAGGCAAGATTGGGATCGCTTTGCATGAGATGTTTGAAGTGTCGCTTTTACCTGTGGGAGATCATCTGTATGAGGAGTTTTATTAGACCAACGCAGAGTTGAACACTTTTTCGCATGTTGCTCATGTTGTGGAGGTGTTCTGAGAAATGGTTAGTCATTTCCTCATCTATAAGAGGAACGTTTTGAATGTTAGGCATGATTCTATTGTCGCTCGTGTTCCTTGGGCTGAATACTTTTTTCCTAGTGTAAGTAAGAAGGGAAACATGGGTTCAATCCATTCAGCCACAAATATTGAGATTGGGACTCGTATCCTCAATGATGGCTAAATGCTTCATACCTCTGCGTCAGATGAGTGTGGGTTCCATGCAGGCGATCAATTCAAAAGCTTCCACCACCAGGCGAAAGAGCCGATATTTGAGTTGGTGCTGCTTGCAGGATTTTTCTCCATTTAGTTGAAGGGTTGTGTTGTGCCTTCTTGAGATCACATATCTATCAAGGTGTTGTTCCCTATTGTGTTGCTCACTTCTGGGTATAACTTGGCCTTTCTACCAGTAATGGTTAGTTGTATCCATCATGGACTGAGGGCTTGACCATTGAATACTTGAAGCAGGTGACCATTGAATACTTGAAGCAGGTAGATAATTGTCCGAGGGATCATGTCCCCATTCCTGGAGTGGAGCTACCACATATATATCTGGTGATGTGGTTCCCTCTACACTGCTCTTCATTGATGTCAGTTGCTACACCGAGTGGGGAGAACATTTCATTACATCAAAGGTATGAACATTTGAAGTGGATGATCAAGATTCTGCCGAGGTTTAGAGGCTACTCTAGGAAGGATCATTATCATCTCTACTATTGTTTCCATGCGATTGATGGTATAACCCCCAAGGACAAGTTTGAAGACGGTATGAGTGGCAAACATTTCACTTGCTTACCTAGCGGGTGTTTCAAATGGTTGGTGAATATTCAACCAGGTCACCTCCTCGCTAGGTTGAATGGGACTGAATGTTACATTGAGCCCTACTTGCCTTACTGATTTGTTCATTAATTTAGTTATGACCAGCACTATGTCGGGAATCTGAATCGTAGACTGCTGCATATAGGAAGTCTTGTAGATGGAGCTCGCGCTTGGTACCATTTTGCTGTCGGGGCTACGAGGGCAAATTTTCGCTTCCCCACCACATGCCCAACTGCTATATGATGTCGGGGGTTCTACAAGTGGTATAGCTGAGTGATTGCTTGTAATCTCAATTTTCATGTGAACAAGACATGCTTGTACTGGATCACTCGAAAATATCGAGAACACCTCAAGAAGGGTTTCGAAGAGTAGAGCTCCCAAATTTCAAGACTTTCTGGCAGAAGGCATGCTAGTTGATGAAGATTGGGAAGTGCCATGGGGGCACCCTACACCTCAAAGGCTGATTGGTGTTAGCATACGAGAACCGTCTGAATCCGCAGTTCATTGAGGAGCACTTAGTAGCAGCTGAGGCAACAGAGGGAAGTGGTCATTACAAGCTCCTCCTCCTTAGCCATCTTCAAAGAAGTAATGTTTGGAGACTCTTCAAGGATTGGAGAAGAGCCTCCTGTGGTCCCAATGCTAGAGCCTAGAGTTGACCCTTTAGGTGATTTCTACTCATATGATTGTGTCAATTTATTTGAAGTACCTTCAGCTGATGTGTGTTTATTATGTGCAGGTAAGGATTCCATCCTTCTAGATGATGAGGAGCAGGTGGATTATGAGCCTGAGGATACTGATGCCTATTTGACTGAACCTGACAATGTCAACTTCGATAACAATATCGGGGACTTTTCTTACATGCTAGGTATATTTTTCTCTGATCAGTCTTGTGTGATTTCTTCACTTTGGCAATTGATGCTTCATTTATCTCTTTAGCAGATGATGAACCCGATTTTGAGGTCATGGGTAGGGCAGTCCCTATGTCATTTCCTCCTAGTGGCAATTTTGAGCCCGTGGCTGATTTTGAGAGTGTTTTTGGTGTCTTGGAATCTACACTAGCTGTCGATATGGTAGTCCAGCATCTATTTCAGCAGTGCAACGTAGACTGGTTGTTCATGGGTCTTCTGATAAAGACGATGATGCATTGGTTTCTCCAATCCTAGTGGGGATTAGGAGGATAGTACCTCCAAGCCCTCAACCACATTTTGATGAAGGCCCAATCATAGCTGTAGCTGCCTTTGATGAGCCAGAGGTTACATCTACAAGCATTGAGGTCGTTCCTATGGATGTGTCGATGACTACGGCAATGGTTGTGAGGATTGCCATTCCTTCAACTAGAATGACGTCTTCCACTATGACTATTTCTAATATGTTAGTCACACTTGCGCCGTACCTCATGTTGAGCAATGAATGAATACAAGTTTTGCCGACTACTTTTCTAGTTACCACGGATGCATTGGTGGTTTCCATAGGGGCGGGTTCTTCAAGTCGTGTAGAGATTCCTCAATCTCTTGACCCTAAAGACTTAATCGAGTTGGAGATCCAAATCCTGACTGTGAGCTTGGTGAAGTTGTTCAACCGAAGCATTGAATCTGCTTTAAATACGCAGAGAGGCTTATCCACTTGTACCTGGCTTTGTTGAGGAGCTAGCTTAGTCTTTTGACATTGGTCGTAGTTCATACTCACACTGAACCTTTCAAGATGATGATGTTGTTTTTCATATTCTCAAAATAGTGTTTTGATGATAACAATTTATATATCATGTGTGTTATATATATATATATATCTGTGTGTATTATAACTTGTCAATGCAGATATCAATACTATCAAATTTGGACAAGTGCAAGATGAGCTCAAGACATTGTGAAGTATTGAAGATTAAGTATATGTAAATTTTGTTTATATCTTCTTTACTTAGAATTATTATACAAGCCTTGATCACATACACACACACACATAGAACACACTAACACATGCTTAGTGTGTTGGTTAAATATAGAAATCTCCTATATTAACCATTAGAATTATTATTAACTTTACAAGATCTAAAATATCATTTTTTAGCATTTAATAGTCGACTAATTAGAATAGTAGTCGACTAATCAAGCCTTAGTAGCAAAATCAAATTTCTGTCTTTTTACAGAGTAGTCGACTAATGAACAGTATAGTCGACTAATTGAAACTTAGAACATTTTTCATGATTCTGTAAAATTACAGAGTAGTCGACTACTAGTACAGAATAGTCGACTACTAAGCATTTTTACTGAAAAATAGTTTCTGTCGTTTATAGTGTAGTCGACTACCCCTTACAGTATAGTCGACTACTTAGTTCAAAATATCATACATGACTTTCTGTTAATTACAGAGTAGTCGACTAATGACTTATTATAGTCGACTACTAAGAAAAAATTCTGAGATTACAGAGTCTGTTTTAAGTCAGAGTAGTCAACTACTATGACCATTAGTCGACTACATACACAGTTTTCTAACTTTTCAGAATTTGAATATATGAACGTTTTTGTTAGTTTATATCCGTTTCTTGAATTTTAAATTATGTCTTTTCACGGGATATATATAGACAAAAACATCAGAAAAAGATACACGAATTTTTCTAAGAATTTGTCTTGAGTTTTGCATATTCAAAAGAGAGTTCAAAAAGTCTAAAGAAGGAAAATCTATCTTTGCCATTGATTCTACTACCTATTTAAAAAGAGTTAGGCAATATTCAGAGATTGAAAAGTTCCTAATCCACTGCTGCACATCACCAACACTTCAAGGATTATAGGAATTATATTTCTTCCTCAAAAAGGGACTCTTGGGTGTGAGAGTTGTTGATCTCGTGTTAGAGATTATTGTAAATTGTATGGGCTTGCAAATTGGTCAGGTTTGCTTTTGATTTTGTAAGTGTTTTTAAAGTCATAGTGGAAACTCTCAAGCGGGATTTGCTTGGAGACTAGATGTACACCGGAGAGGTGGAACTAGTATAAAATTCTTGTGTTTGTTATTGTGATTTTCTATGTTTGTTGCTATCTTTGTTGCAATTTATTATCTATTTTGCATAAATTTTTATAAAATACTATTCACCCCCCTCTAGTATTTTAGTGTGTTAGATCAGCGATCCTACAAAGAGTTGCATACGATAGTAATATAGATGAGTAGGTGCCAACCTAGTTGGGGTGTACTCTCTACCACTATTTGTAGCATACGACAACCAATATTAGCCCTTGGATCAAGCTTGGGCTCCATGAAATTAAAATTAGCCATTGAATCATTTCTGTTACAAACTAATTGATTAGCTACAGTTGCTAATTGATAGTTCTGCCACTGCTTCACTAAATAACCATATCTTCAATTCTCCAACTTCAATTTGACTCTAACTTGATTTGCTGAATTTTTAATTGAAAGAATATATAATTCCCAGCTAGATAAAAAAACTATACTGTGCATTTTCACTTAAAACATGTTACAACACCTCCAACGATGAACTATTATGGTTATTCTTACTTTGATTTCTTTTGGGCTTTTCTTGGGTTTCATTAAACTTCAATCGGGTAAAAGATATTTTCATTTAAGCTCTCATTTACTTTCTTTATTTTTTCTGCAAATTAATAAAATAAACGATATTAGCCAATATATTTATTCAATAAAATATATAATAAGGGCATAAAAGTGTAATAAAATATAGTGATTAAATACCCTTACACTTAAAATTTTGCTAGCAAAGAAAGAACATGAAAAAAAATTCTAACTCACTTTTGTAAGAATCACGGTTGTATTTAGTGCATATAAAAAGCTTTTAAACCTTAGATTATCCTAGAAGATGAATTGTAGTCTCGTGAGGGTTTGCACCGAATATACCCATAAAATTCGGTGAACTTGCCATTTTGAAGAAGTCAATATAGAATTAATATCTTGATAACTTTAAAAAATCTAATCAAAGTTGGTGTTTACTCAAAAAAATATTTTTATGCATACTCTAAAGTAAATTTTGTAGAATTTTTCATTGTAATTATACAAAACCAAGTAATAAGCTTTGGGCTTGTCTACATTTTATATACAAAACCAAGTAATAAAACTCAATAAAAATCTTTGACGCCAAGGTGATTCCATCATTCTTATAAGCTTAAGTTGATTGAGCAATTAAGCCCGAGAAGTATTTCTATACTTAATGACCTATACCCAATTAGGTTAGGATCCATTGGCTCAAAGCTCATTACATGGTCACTTAGAAAAGCCTGATAAAGTAGAAAACAATTATCAGAGAATAAAGAGATATATGTATGTGTGTGCGTGTGTACACACACACACATGAGAAATATTTACATTAAGAGGACTTGAGAAATTATTATCCACTCTAAGTTAAGCATGAAAAAAAATTTATTATTTTAAATAAAGTTCTAAATTAGAGCTATAGCAAGGTATACCACTTTGAATATTACTTCTTAAATGTTTATTTAGAGTTATTATAAAAGGCTAACTTGAGTATAAAACTAACTAAGAATTAAAAAGTTTAAAATTCATTAAGTAAATAAATTACTAATTAACTCTATCAAGTTGGCAAGGGACAATATTTATTCTTTGTTTTAAGGAAAAGAAAAGAAATGAAAATATGGAATAAAGGGAAAAAATGATGAAGAAATAATAAAATGAAGAAAAAAATGACTAATCCCCTACCCACACCTAAATTTTGCATTGTTCTCAATGCAAACTAAATAATACATAGAGTAAAGCAGATAGAAACTGAAGCACTTATATTTGTTCGATCGATCTTGAACAGTGATAAATTAATAAAAATATGTAATTAACTTCTAACGGGTACGAGGAGGATGCAGCAAAAAATTTATTTCTCTCTCTTTTTTTTTATTTTTTCTCTTTTTTTTCAATAAAAAGAAATTCTCAAACTATAGAAGAATAAATTCTTTTTATTATTCTTATTATTATCAGACATAAAAGTAAAGAATAAAAGCTTTAAAATGAAAAGCTCAAGTCCTACATCAAATCCTACATTATAGCTGAAAATTCTACCTCAGATTTTAAAAAGTGTAAATTTATAAACTCTATTATATGCTTGAATTTTGTACTTTCTAGAATTTTTCATAATTTTTGCAGCATTTTATAGTACGTTGGTATTGAGTAATCAGTCAAACCAAAATCAATGTGTATGTTGTTCACGTGCATTTCCACCGATGTAACATTAGGTTTGAAATTGGACCAAAGATCAAAATATTGTTCTAAATTTTTTGAAGAACTCAATCTCAATACTGAAAATCTCCTCTAAACTAGGGGTTATAATTAAGACATGATGAGCTGATTGGTCCATCTTTGCTAGAAATTCAAGTACTTCATCCTTCATTAATGATCTCCTCAAAACTCAGGTCAGTAAGATCCGACTCACACCCTTAACTATTCACTCAATATTTCTTAGAAATAGTTCACTTCTAGGGGGTTGATCTAACGGATCATTCGGTGGGTTTCCTAGATTGAAAATGTTGAGATCAACTGTCATGTTCGCAAAAGACAACTTCATTTGATCAGTTCTTTAGTTAAGCATAGCATTGGAAGTTAATAAGAACAGTCTTTCTAAAATGATAGATATCTAACCTTTGGGATTAGAAATGGGCTGCATTTCAAAGATTATAAAATAAATAGGAAAAGTAAACTTCCCAACCTTGATTAGAACATCCTCGATCTCTCCCTTGGGTATCTTTGTAAATTTATAAGCTAATTGGAGAGTACATTTAGTTGATTTTAATTTATCTACCCCGAGCTATTGATAGACTAAATAGGGGAGAAGATTCATACTAGCTCCGAAGTTGAGAAGTGCCTTATCAATGAAGATAGTTTCTATAACAAATGAGATAGTAGGACAACCAAGATTCTTATATTTCAAAGACATGAGTTTTGAGGGCATGTCACTGATAATGATAGCTATAAATACTTTCTTGGGAATATTAGTGATTTTTTTCTTAGGGCACAACTCCTTCAAAAATTTTGTAGACTACGGGATTTGTTGGATGGCATCTAAGAGAGGAATGCTAACTTTGACCTGCTTGAAAGTTTCTAGAATTTTCTCTACCTAGAGAGAGTTTTCCTGAGCCTGGGTCTATCTGGAAATGGAGCAATGGGCTTAAACCTATTGAGATTGAGCTCTGGTTCAATTTCGACTTCTTAGTCATTAGAAGGGGGTGGTTGTTGAATAAAGTTATCAGAAGGAGAGAGTTAGTTCAAGTTTAGCATTTTGAATAGGATAAAAAAGAAGATAGGGTTTGATCCAGAAGCATTCTAACTTCATTACCTATCCGTTTCGCTGATCGTAATGTATAGATTGCATTCACTTAAGCTGGGTAGATTAACTTGAAAGTTTTCCCTTCTATCACTCACTCACCTAGCTAGCTTATACAGTTGGGTTTCTAGTCTAGCTATGGCTTGAGTGTTGGAATTGAATAATTAACCAGTTGTTTATTTGAAGGAATTTAGAGTGTTGGATGACTGAGTTAATATGTTAGTGGTCTGTGTAGAAGCTTTGATCATGGCTTCTAAACCTTTTTCAAAGACAATGAATCAGTAGAATAGGAATTATATGTTATTTTTGAGTAGATTGATTCCAGTATACAGGATTGGGTTGTGAAAAATTATTCAGTGTGTTAAAAGAAATTGTGTTTTCTTAAAAAATTGTTGGTTAAAGTGGGAGTGAAATTTAATGTTTCAAGAAATTTGCCTGATTCCATGTAAAATTCGGATGATTTCTCCTACCAGGATTGTAGGTTAGAGAAAATGAGTCATTCGTAAGATGTTTAAACACATGCTAGTGGTTGATTGTATCCTAAATGAGGACATTCATCTGCAACATGGGCTTGAGATAGGTAGTTATGACATCCTGGTATAGAAACTTGGTTGATTTGAGTTGGGGCTCGATCTTTGGTTTTTAGAGTTCTTACCTACGCAGAATTGTGATCATCTTAGCTTTAGAGGCTATGTTTGATTATAGAGAAAGACACTAGTTTTGGTTAGGGAAAATGATGAAACTCCTTCATCACAGTGTTCCCACTACATTATTTTTTAGACAAATTTTCTAAGAATACCTAGGCTTTATTAGCATTTTTCTTCATGAGATTCTCTTGACACATAGATTCTAAGGATGTCATTGAAAAATAATTCAATCCTTCATAGATAATTTGGCATAATACTACTTTTCTAAACCATGAAGCGGACATAAGATAAGAAGATTCTTAACCTATCAAAATACTTTCAGAATGGTTTCCCTGAGATTATCCTACAAGACTTAATGATGTTCCTAAGCTTTATCATTTTATAAATTGAGAATTTTTTTAGAAAGATAATAACAAATTCATCCCAAGTAGATATAGAATTTATAGATATAGAATTTGTGGGCAAGCTATACAACCATTTTTTAGTCTCGTTTTAAGAGCAAAGAAGACAAATATGAGTTTAATTGCATCATCAGATAACTCTCTAATCTTAATCATAAGATAAACTACCTTAAACTCAGATATAAAAATATAGGCATCTTCAGATTCATTTCCTAAAAGCTTGGAAAGCATGTTTATGAAGTACGGTCTAAGGTCATAATTGACACCATTAATCTCGGGAAGTCTAATGTAAGATGAGATTATATTCTTAGTAGGATAACACATATCTAGAAGAATGGGTGGATTTGGATTAGCCGTTTCTTCTTGATCAAATTCAACACGAACTAAAGAATTTATATTACCCCTAATCCACACTTGCATATACTAATAAAAAATATTTTTTGGCATTTTTTATGTCACTAAAAAAGTTAAGAAAAAAATATAATAAGAAAAACAAATGTTAAAATTTTTTATTTTTAAGTTTTATATATAAAAATGAAAAAAAACTAAAAGATCTAAAAGATTTTTAAAAAAGAAAAAGAAAGAAGAGAAAGCTTAACTAAACAAATAAAAATCAACCACTTGCATAATCCCCCTTAATTTTAGGGTTAAGCCTAAGCTTCATTAGACCAGCTCCTAACCAAAAGCTTCTTTAGTAAAAATATCAAAAATTACTTGATTAGTTAGCCAGATAAACATAGTACTTCTTTCCTTATGGAGCACCTTAGGCAACCCCTAAACATTGTCTTAGATATGAACAGAGTCCAGTAAATGTAAACCAATTCACTTAAGAATTCTTTATTTCATAATGAGCTTGAATCCTTAGGAACCAACATCTAATGAGTTTTAGAAGGCTTGAGTTTGTGTAGTGAGTAGTTAGTGATTTATAGGCTAAGGAAAAAGTGATGATATCCCTCACCTTATCTTGATTAGGGATTTTTGCCCTTAAGAGTATTTTCAAGTGAGTGCTCAAATTAAATTTCTCAAATCACTTAGGTGAATTCCTACTAACTATATGCAATGCAAACCCTAAGAAATAAAAGCAACTACAAGAGAATGCAAAAATAATTTTTTTAATTAGGGTCAACAAACAAATAAGAGAGAGAGAGAGAGAGAGAGAGAGAGAGAGAGAGAGAGAGAGAGAGAGAGAGAGAGAGAGAGAGAGAGATCTCGCTTTCATTTCTTCTTTCTTTTCTCCTTT
>JBAKGM010067030.1:0-14340 GCA_037177215.1 Asparagus racemosus
GCTTGAAATAGAGAAGATCTCAAACTTGAGATCTCTCAAAAATACCGCGTGTGATTATCTTAAAATCACCGCTATAGTTTTATCTTCTCAAACTTGAGATAGACTCTCTACTCCAATACTTTTTCTCACTCCGCAGTCGCACCCATGGAGAGAACGGGGGGGGGGGGCTGGAGTTCCCACGTGGCGTGGGATTGTCCCCCCCACGTTCAGATGCCTCTTTATCTTTTGTTAAGCTATTTATATTATCGATTTCGTTTTTGCATGAGTTTAGGAAGAAAGTTCATCAAGTCTTTCTAGTTTTTTTTTGTTAGTGATTAATCCATGGATGAACTAATGCTTGACTGCTTATCATGGCAAAATTACAATTAAGTGGGTAGCATTTATATATTTTGTAAGCAATTGAAAATAGGATTAGAAAAACATTGCTAGAATTTTTAATATTTTTTTCTTCACTCTTACGCATTACAAAATGATTTACTGTAGGCAAGATTTTGTGTAAGAGGAAAAGAATTATTGTACAACTACTGTTGTGATCGAGGGATCCCCCACAAACAGCTTGGTAAACTCATAGTTGCTACTAGTGTTGCAGAGATCCCGAAATTGGAAAATCTTATGAGGTTTGGAATTGCAAATGGGGTTGAAGATCTAAGGATGATGGAGGGCTCTGAAGCTATGAGAATGGAACCTGAACTTCAATGTGTCAAAGCTTTGTTATCTCCAAGCACCGGAATAGTTGATTCACATTCATTTATGCTATCCTTGTTGGTATCTCCTGCATCCTATCAAATTGAATGCCTTTTTATTGAATGATTCTTTTTCTTGATTTTGATGCTAAACATCTGCAAAATTATCATTGCTGGTCTCTTTAGTAAAATGACTAATATATTGGTCGCTGTTGGTAAGTACTTCATACAAGCAGGTTGTCTTGAAGAAATCTGCCCTGCTGTTAGTACAGTTAATACCCTTTTTCTTCTCTGTATAGGGAGCCTAATATTTTCATTACCTAAAAAAAGCATGCCCATAGACACAACGCAAAAACCCCTTAAAAGTAGGACCATATGATTAGATGGTTGTATGACAATAGAATAACTTATAAGTAATAGAGATAACCTATAAATAACAAGAGGGACTGTGTAAATATATATGCATATAGCTAAGTTACATGGACATATGAACGGGTGCGGGACACAACAAGAACGTCCAAGAAGTGTATGCCGAGTGTTTTAAATTAAAACATGTATTATTTAATTGTGTACACATTTGAATAATTGTACGCGTATATTCAAGGAGTGTCTAAGGAGCGTGACTGTCTGATACGAGTAAAGTACATGATAGACGTGTCCAAGGAGTGTCCTGTATGTGTTGAGTACGCGTATGGCCTTCATGAAAGAGCTACCCAGGTCATATAGGTACATAGATATGTCCACACTTCGATATGTGTGTGTGCGTGTGTGTGGGCGTGTGTGTGTGTGGGCGTGTGTGTGTAGGGAATGATGGGTATGATGTGGCAGCTCATTTTGCCAAATGAGCTACCACGAGATTTGAGTGATATGGAATGAGTTACTAAGAAAGAAAGAATCCCCTTTATTCACTTGGCTGAGATTTAACTACATCACTTTATATGCTAGGATTCCCTTCATTCTCGGTTTTCATAGTTTGTACTTTAGCTGTATTTTTCTGCTAAAGGTGTTTAATATATATACTGAAATAAATAAATATTTGAAATATGTAATATAAACAGAGAAGAGCATGAGAGATGTCTAAGTGCATGACAAATATCATAAATTAAAAATATGTTATATAATTGAGTACATATTCAAGAAGTTCCCTATCTGTGTTCAAGGAGTGTCCACAAGAATGTTGATGTCCTCCTGACTTAGTCTCCTTAATGGAAGTGTCCATATGTGTAGCATTTACTTGAGTATTGTACTTTTAGGGGGAAATTATAAAAATGAAGCAATTTCTTACTCCTATTACCTGATGATATGGCACCGAGTACAACACTTTCTTGCTTGCTAATGGACAAGTATTTTCCTTCTATGGCTAAAAATAAATCAAATTTGTGACACCAAGAAAGGATGGGCTCTGGTATGGTGAACGGATTACTTTTGTGTTATTAAGAGAAAATGAATGTGTCAGAGTCGTTGCTAACTTGTGTTAAACCTGTTACCATATCATATTTAGTGTTTTTGTTCTGCTCCATTCCGTTCAACAGTTTGGGCAAAATTTCTGATTAATACATCAATGTGTGTACAGGGAGAGGCTGAAAATTGTAAAGCTACCTTATCCTATAATACTACTGTAGTAGGAGGCCATTTTGAAGGAGATCGTCTACATCTACATATTTCAGAAAGCAAGGAACTTGCTAATAATACATTGGACTCTCCTGTATTGCCTCAGCTAACATTAATTCCCAGGCTTGTTATCAACTCTGCTGGCTTGAGTGCCCTTCCTCTTGCAAGAAGATTTGATGGCATTAGCCGTGGGGTTGTTCCTTCTCCGTATTATGCACGTGGTTGCTATTTCACTCTATCTAAGACCAGAACTCCTCCTTTCAATCACTTAATTTACCCGATGCCAGAAGATGGAGGTATCGGAGTTCATGTGACTCTTGATCTTAATGGGCTTGTCAAGTTTGGTCCAGATGTAGAGTGGATTGGTGGCCCAGATGATATATCTAGCTTTCTCAATAGGTAAATTTTGACTGATTTTTGTAAGGGTAAAATTCCCTGAACCCCCACCCCCCAAAACAAAACAAAAAAACCCTCCTGAAGGCAGGCTGATTTTGAGATAACCCACTAAACTTCAAAAATGTTACTAAACCCCCCATAAAGTTGGGATGTTTCAGAAAACCTCCCAACATTTCCAGTTAATTCTTAATAATGACCAAACTTAAAGCAGGCTTTTCGAAAATTACCTTTAAAACTAGTAAAAAGCACTGGAAAGGGATTTTTTATCAGGGGCATTTTGGTCATGTGGACCGACATGACCGACATGATTTTCACGTGCACAATTAGATATAATGATGTTAGTTGGGGGTTATTTGACAAAACTTAAGGGTGTTAAGTGACATTTCCAAAGTTTAGGAGGGTTATCTCAAAAACAGCCAAACTGTTCTCTCTTCCTTTTTTTAGATGGGGTGGGGGGTGCACCGAGATGCATGTAAGGTTAATCATGGCTTCATAACTTAGGATAGGAACTGTGCCATAATAAATTTTAGGAGGGTGCATTTAAGTATAAATTTTGTCCTTGCGGACTTGTCTTGTTCCTTTTAAACCTGGATGCTCTCTTCAAGATTGAAGGACCTTATTGGTATTTCATACCAATTGAAATTAAATGATCATGCAGTTGCTGTGGAAACTAAAAGTTTTCTTCAGCAAAAATGACTTTTAAACTTTCTAGTATCTTTTTGAGTGTCAACATTTATGAAAGAATGGGACATCATCCACTTACCTATTAACATAAGACTAATCACTACTTTTTTCCATAATTACTTTTACATTCCCCGCGACTTCACTAGCTATAAGTTATATTATCCTTATGTTCTCTTGTAACTTCTTCTTGACATTGTCATCATATATTTTCTAGAGTTTCATTGCCGGTATTTATGTTTACTCATCACTTACAAATTCCAGTCATAGTGTGCAAATTCTGAAATTTGTAGTTTGTACATGCTCCAGGTTTGATTATACTGTCAACTCTGATCGATCTGCTAGATTCTACCCCGAAATAAGAAAATATTTTCCTAATCTAAAGGACGGATGTCTAGAGCCAGGATATTCTGGCATCCGAGCAAAGCTCTGTGGCCCAAAACAGCCGCCTCAGGACTTCATGATTCAGGTGCCTCTCTGTCTATACTATTGTAATGTTTGGAAATTAATTGGCGCATCTTTATTATTTCTTTCTTTGGCATTCTTGTTGATGTCTGAACTAAACCTTACTTTTCTTTCTTGATTTCTGAAGTGGGTCTTTTTTCATTTTGTACATAAATTTATTTGTTTCAGACTATGAAGAACAGTCATCTAACTCTTTTTATATGATAATTTTCTCATATGAGTGTTCAGTTATGTAATTTATTAATTAATATGTTTTAGATTTTAAGGTGCAATGGCCACTTAGGCCAGTTAGGTATTGCTGGAGGTTATAATAAGTTGCTTATAAAAGCAGCTTACAGAAGCAACTTATATTAGCTGCTGAAAATAGCTGTTTGGTAATCAAATTTCAAAAATTGTTTAAAAAGCAGTTAAGGTGTTTGGTAGAACTCTACTTAATGATCATTTTTAAAAGATAAAAGGTATGTATATGGTATATAAACTGGGAAAGAAAAAGACAAAAGCTGCTTTTAAAAGCATATTCATGATGCACTTAAAGCATCCCCTTAAAAGCAGAAGCAATTTTAATAAGCATGCCAAAAAAGTTTTCACTGAAAACCATTATTAATTGCTTCTTGTAACAATAAGCAAAAGCACCCTAAAATAAGCAATACCAAACTTGCCCTTAGTCTCCTGACATGAGTTTTTCAATAGGCAAAGGTCCCCATGTGTGATGTTGTGTTTTCATTCCCCAAAAAACAAGCCATATGTTTGTTAGGCATTACGTCAAGATTGATTGTAGTAAAACTTAGCTGGATAATGAAAATGAGATACAAAATGATGGTCTGGGTGACTGAAAAGTGTTCTGTGGACATAAGTGCTAACCAGAGATATTATATTCCGTAATTGATTTTTTAAAGTCCATAGACAATATAAAATTCTAATATGTGTAAAGGTAGGAGAAAATCACATATCTTATTGCTGCACATTGAAACCTTGATTAGATGCACGAGGATATCAAAAAAAAAAGACTCAGGAGAGCTATCATTCAGATAGGAACAGAAGAGAACTCATGTGCTCCTGAAGTTAATAACAGCTTCTACCCTTACTATTAGGATCCCAATTTTTTATTTTCAGGGGAAAGGCATCCCCCCCCCCCCCCCCCCCCCCTCTGTACTTATTCAGGTCGCACTCATAACCCTTCATATATTGTACCAGCACTTAACGAATGATGTAATTGTAGATAACCCCCGTCTCCTTTATGAGCTCAGGGGGAAGTGCTAGCAAATAGTTCAACTTAAGGTAAAGATAAGGTATAGATGAGGAGGGCTACTGCAATTTACTCTTCTTTTCACGAGCATACTTTTAACTTCGGATGCATTATGTTCTCTACACTAAAAGTGTTATTTTGTTCGTCCTTTCCTTCTTTTCTTAATTGTGCAGGGAGAGGATGCTCATGGTGTTCCAGGGCTAATTAACTTATTCGGCATAGAATCACCTGGACTGACATCAAGCCTTGCAATCGCGGAGTACATTGCATCAAAACTTTGAACACGTCATATTTTGATTAGAATTTCTCATATATGTGAAATTAAGTAGTGAAAGAGAGCACCTAGTATCGAAATTAAAACACACGGCCAAGGATGAGGAACAAGATTGTTTGGGACAAGCTTTATTATATTATTATATGAAATCCAGTGTGTTGTAGAGAATATGATCACACTACAGGGATAGAGACCATAACCAAAGAGTTACTTATGCGAGACCTCTTCTTCTGTAAATGATGTAATTGGAGGTTAATGGTGCAAAGTATTTGGACCGTACAAAAATTTGATGATTGATTGTTTTTCGGTGGGGATGAAAACATGTGGATCAATTTATTTGTTACTCATCTCCACCATGAAGGGATCCCTTTGCGTATGCTGCTACTTTTTGCCTTCATAGCATACAGATCACAAAGCATGTCGGCAGCTGCATTGTCCTCACTAGGACCATTTTCCTTGCCTAATATCATTTTATACATCTTATCTGTGATGGGGGCTGATGATTTATTTATTAAGAACTGTCTATTATTGAATCAGTACAAAACAATCTATCATTGAATGTACATTGAATGTACAGAACAGTTGGAAGTAAAAGAGAGAGAAAAAGAAGAGCACAATACTACACGCACTCTTGAATCTTGATAAACAATCAGATCAAGGCTTTTGACACATAACTCATAAAATGAGAGTAATATCACCAGTGGAAAAGAGGTATCAATCATAGAGCAGTCTCAAAAACAGTCATACTGCAGATTTTAAAAAGTGAATTAACACAACATTCAAGCATAACATTACCAACAATGGTGTTACAGCTACAAAATATAATCCTCACCTTTCTTCCATACGAAACAAAAGATGTTTAAATATGGCAGCAAACAACTATACCACCTAAATCACAACCTTGGTAACAAAAGACATCCACGAGTTGAATTTCAGTTATAAGTCACCAATAACAGTTGAGGAGCCATAAGCATAATGAAATCATCAGCCAAAGAATATTGTTGCATATTTCATCGTTTACGTTCTGTACGCCATTTGTAGACCGGTCTACTTGTTGGGGAGACCAACTCTTCTTCACGAAGTTTGCGCTTGCGGCCAGATTTCTGCTTCAAAAAGAAATAATTAACTCAATTCTAATTAATTACACAACCTATGTTCATGACTATAGAGACATGTAATACAACTAGCCCAAAAGGAAAAGGAAAATCAGGCACGACAAAATCACTAGCCCGGGAAGCAATGCCAACTTAGGTTTATTTTCCACACATATAACTAGAAAAGTGTCTGATACATACCCAGTACGAAATGCTCTAGTCACTTATTTCCCATAAAAATTTTCGATTCCCACTTACACCTCCTAATTTATCAATTAGCACTGCATTTTACCTAAGTTTAGAAGGTAATTTAGTCCTTTTTTTTAATTATGAACACATGCCTAACTTGGAAAATAATGGAGTTTTGAAGGTTAAATGATTACTCCCTCGTAGTATAAGGTGTGTATCTGCAATTAGTCCTTCAAATTTCAAATTTAGTTTTCTCACATGAGCATAGTGAAGGTATGAACCTGTAGTTCCTTCTGCAAAGCCATGTCGGAGTATAGTTTTTCTAATTGTTGAACCCTCTGCTTTCTTGATTCTACCTCTGCATATGAGGAAGCTGTTTTCCTGAGGAACGCAGTCAAGACAAACAACAGAACTGATCAAACATCAGCTATCAAAATCCTATTTAGAAATGAAAGTTGAGCGAGAACTAGGAGTCTGCAAGGGGTACTTAATTGAAAACAAAATTAATTTGTATAAAGAAATGTCAATTTTATGAATAATTAGGAACTCACTTCTTTATTCTATTTGGCACTTTACTAAAAACTGGCGAATTGCTGCTTTCAAGTGATTTTGATCGTATATCCCTGGCTTCTTCCCTGACACAAAACAAAAAGGAAATTCAAACTAGTATTCGAGGAAAGAGAGATGAATACAAGGAAATCAAACTGAAATAACAGCTTTGTTAAACAATACGAGATAATGTACGTATACAAAATTATACACGAAGATTTATCTAACTCCTCTCTCCTACTTTTCTTACCAGTTACAATTCAAGCTTCATACTAAAAGGAGGCAATAAGAACAAAAAGGTCAAGAGTATCCAATCATTAAACAAAAGGTCCTGATGTTAGCATAAGAGCAACTTAATACTAAAAAAAAATCTTACGAGATAACAATAAACACAAAGCTTATCCGAACAATTGTAATCCAGGGAGAGCTAGGCTGGATCCTATACATGGCACATAGGTGAGCAAACAACTTATCCAGCTCAGCGTGTACAAGAACAAAGAAAAATTCAATAAATTGCGAGGCAGCAAGAAAGGCAAGAGCTTGAACACGCAAGAAGAAAAAAGAAAGAAAGAAATTGTACAGCTAAGGAGAAGTGATGCAAGACAATCATGGACTATCCATCAAGAGATTTTAAGATCTATTAGAATAATTTTTTATTTTAATAATATTTGAATTAACTCCATGTAATTTTTTATTTTAGTTAGGATTTCTTTAGGATTTGATTTTGAAATCTCTTTCTGTTTTAGCAAGGACTTTATTTGATTGCATCTTTTAGTTTGTTAGGTTTTGATTTGATTATGATTTACTTGTTTAAACTTTTAGTTACTTTCTTTTCCTATAAATAAGAGATGTAATCCTTCATGAGGAATAGACATTGATGAATAAAAATTTGAGTTTGAGAATCTCTTGTGAGCATGTGAAGTGTTCTTTGGCATGTGATTTGTCTTTTATTTAGGGTGTGAAGCCCCCAAGTGTGAGGCCTAGTTAGTTATCTAAAATTTCTCCACTTTCAATCGTAGCCATCCGATCTCAACCACACAAAAAAAGTTACTGTTCACAGATGAACAATGTCCGCCGGCTCTCCTCCGATCGGTCCCTTAATGAGTTATGATCCTTCGCCGCCAAGGTCTTATAACATGGTTCTGGAAAGTTATCGACGACTGAAAAATGTACCGTCTCCCCTTTCGAATCCCGTTCAGATTCGAGCACCCACCAAAATTCACAATATCGAGAAGCTCGTGATTTCCCATCGGATCCGGGTTGGCACCGAAGGTAACAAATTCAGGAGACATCTACTTTCAGATCGGAGCCCTCATCCCGCTCCCCATCATTTGGTATCAGAGCCAAAAGGTCCACAGTTATCAGAGGTAAAATACTACTACCTCCTTCACAAGGGTATGATTTTAACCCACTTAAATTTGGTACCCTATCCTACTTTTTTGGATTTGATGGATATGAGGAGTCCTATAATTTTGACGTTTGGATTTTCAATATAGAAGATGTATTTTCAATCTATGATATGTCAGAACTAGAAATGTATTTATATGCTGAGTGTAGGCTAAAGAGAGAGGCAAAATGTTGGTAGTATAGAAACTATTATCATTCAAATATTCGTTCGTGGACAACTATGAAAGCTCTTTTGGAGAGGAGGTACTATAGTCCACCATCTAGAAGATATTATTTCTCTTCAAATTCTGAAGCTAAGCCAACACAAATTCCTCAACCCCGGCCAGATGTGGATCTTTAATTAAATTTTAATTTCATTCCAGATCTAAAGCCTCAACTTAAGTCAGACGAGAAAGCAGAACAAAATAAAAAAATTTAATCAAGAACCAAAGCCCGAGTCTATGCGTAAGCCAAAATCAAATGTAGATCAAAAGATCAATCCAAAGTTCAAGCCTGAACCAGAGCTAGAAGTAGAAGCAGAACAGAAGATGGATCCAGCGCTCAACCTTAAACAAGAGTTCAAACAAAAAACAGAGCAACAAGTGGATCTAACACTCGAGCTTGAATCAAACCCAGAGCTCAAGTCAAGCCTGAAATCCAAACCTAAGATCGATATGCCATGCAAACTCCCAATCCAAGATAATCTGATTATTGAGTTCGTTATTCCATATCCTCCATTGCCAACTAAGTATCGGGTTTTACAACTCATATTGAAGATCCTACAACCTATGACAGAGTACTTTCAATTGGTCAAATTAATCCTTACACTCTCTCACTACAAAACTCGAGGTTGAGTTTTCTCTAATAAGGGGAGATTTGATGCAGAACAATCATGGACTATCCATCAAGAGATTTTAAGATCTATTAGAATAATTTTTAGTAATATTTGAATTAATTTCATATAATCTTTTATTTTAGTTAGGATTTCTTTAAGATTTGATTTTGAAATCTCTTTCTATTTTAGCTAGGATTTTATTTGGTTGCATCTTTTAGTTTTGTTAGATTTTGATTTGATTAGAAGTTTTATTTACTTGCTTAAGTTTTTAGTTGCTTTCTTTTCCTATAAATAAGAGATATAATCCTTCATGATGAATAGGCATTGATGAACAAAAATTTTGAGTTTGAGAATCTCTTGTGAGCATATAAAGTATTTTTTGACGTGTGATTTGCTTTTTGTTTAGGGTGTGAAGCCCTTAAGTGTGAGGCCTAGTTAGTAATCTAAAATTTCTCCACTTTCAATCGTAGCCATCCGATCTCAACCACAAAAAATTACTGTTCAAGGATGAACAGTATCCACAGGCTCTCCTCCGATCGGTCCCTTAATGAGTTATGATCCTTTGCCGCCAAGGTCTTACAACACGGCTCTGGAAAGTTATCGACGATTAAAAAATCTACCGTCTCTCCCTTTCAAATCCCGTTCAGATTCAAGCACCCACCAAAATCACAGTATCGAGAATCTCGTGATTTCCCATCGGATCCGGGTTGGCGCCGAAAGCAACACATTCCGGAGCCATCTACTTTCGGATCGGAACCCTCGCCCCACTCCCCATCAACAAGTTAACGGAGGCTAGACCTACAAGGCTCGAAGGATATAAAAAGGCACAAGAGAAGAATCAACAGCATGGATGGAGCCTTTTCACAAAACAAACTTGCACAACCCAAAATGGCAGCAACAAAAGCACACAATGAGCTGGATATCAGGAAGCTGGATATCAGGAAACAAGGCCATAAAAATCTAGAGCTCGATCAGAAATAGAATGCACTAAATCACGATAAAGGGAAGCAAATTGGCAACCAACCGATATGAGTCCACTTATGCAGCTAACCGAAGCAAGAGCTAGAAAAATACAAAAGCAACCACACAAGTGTGACACAATAAAAAATAAATGAAATCTATAGAAGATGACAACAGTAAGGATATTTACTGTGCCATATTGATTTGTAGATGGCCTCCCAAGTAATAGGTAAGACAAGCTCCTAAAATAGAAGTGGTTAACCAAATACCGAAAGCAAGCAAGAGAAAGGATTCTAAACATATCAAATTTGACTTTATTTGATATTCTATCTTTGTAGGTTAAAATTGTTTAGCATGAGGCTTTCTGAATCCTCACAATTTCGGATCTCTAATCATCTATACCCAGCATGGCAAGTATTCAAATCCAAATATGGAAACACATGTACATAATATCTACATACATTGGTATGGACGTCATGTATACATAAGTTTTATTGTTGGAAACATGCATGTTAAAATAGACATTAGACACTACTAAAGGTATATGCTTGCTGGACTAACATTCTTCCCTCTACATCAATGCTTTCTGCCTCTAATACATTAATATTCCTCCCCACCCCAAACCCTCTAAACAGAAGAAATACATGCAGACACAAACACATATATATACCTCCTTAAAACACATACACACAAGCACAAATATAAACCTCACTATTCTATCTTTAAAAAGCACTATGAATGCTACACGCCGATGAAATGAAAAATTATATTATTTGTTCCTTGGTCCTCAACTACAGCATTCTTTATGATTCTCTCAAACGACAATCTTCACTCTTCTATCTTCTTTCTTCAGCAATTAACTTCACATAGTCATACATCTCATTATCTGGGACTTCAAAACTTGTGCAACTCACAACAACCAGCTATGAGATAATTTAGGATCCTTATCCTGCATGACAGATTACGTTCTTTGACAATCTCACAACATTAGCACACGTGCTCATGACATATGTGCTCAACTGTTAAGGATTTTGGAAGTCAAAGACAACATTGTTGCCCTTCGTAATAGGTAAATTTTTAGGAACAAAAGAAAGGACAGGCTTTTGAAGTTTTGTCACAGTGCTGCTGTTGAGTAAAATGTGCCATGCAATTAGTCAATTTCTAATGCATCAAGTTCCATTGAAACAAGAGACCACGACAAACACTTACTACGAAAAATTGCATCAATTTCTAACAGTATTTGGACGACATGCACTGATCAATTTAATCAGGTCCCTCTAGTGCTAAATTCTCCTTCATTTAATCTAATAAATTATGCCCTCCATGTCAAATGTGGTCTCTACCAAATCAAATGATCAGATAAAATGAACCAAACACACTCTTTCCCCTTTTAATCATTATATCATATTTTCCTTTAATTAAGATCATTAATCCTAAAAGTTTCAATGAACTTTTTTGTCTCAAATATTAAGGTCAAAAATCATATTCAGAGAGGAGTTATATGGCCTGATCTAATATCATTCCCAATTTGAACTGCCTGACTATAGCTACTTGATTATTGAGACTGCATCCCTATCTTATGACATACATGCCAAAATGTTCAAATGAAATATGTATGTTATAGCTGCTTTACATCTTCTCTTAGCTGTATAGAACTATTTCAATACATTCATTCTGTAAAGCACTCTTTAAGGAAAATTTTCAGGAAAAAATGGGACACAGAAGATCAAACCAAGGTATAGTGACATAAATATTTAAAATATCAATTGCCAAGGTTGGCCAACATTAGGATATTCTCACCTGTCTTCAGCATAGAAAACACGCTTGTTCGAGGGCTGGTTATCCAATGCATGGAGTACAGAAGTCAATCTTTCAATTTTCTACAACAATAGAGAACATCACTCACAATTAAACCATAAAAGATATGACATTTCATATGGTAAACAGATCTCGCTTGGCTACTCGACAAACCTTCTTTTCACTTTGAATTTTTTGAAGAATGTACCCCATATCCTGAGTCTTCATTAGCATGAGCTCCTCTTGACTATACTTCTTTGCTTCACTCCTTAAAAAAATGAAAAGACCAATGAATCTCATAGCAGAATAGCTTGCAAAACTTAAGAAGTCTGAGCTTATATTACGGTGGCCTATGGACCCCATTGATAGTCCTAGTGTTGATCATCTTGAAGTAGAACTCATCAGGATTTCTAAACTCTGCCTTCTCCTTCAATTTCTGCAAAAACCCAGTTGAAACATGAATTCTTTCTTCTTTTCTCTATAGATTTTCTTGAGAGGAAAAAACCTGTTGTAGAGAACAGCATAAAAGTGACATATTGAACCCGCCATTCCAATTTTTGAATTTAATTTTACATAAAAAATATAGTAATTGGACATAATAATTAATTCTATGACCATAGAAAAATGTATATGATTATTATACCTAAAATAGATGATTATATAAAAAATAATAATGATTCTTTAAGGTTGAAGAGGAGGGGCAAAATGTCCCTCCTAAAATCTATAGTTGCCATTTGGCAATGGGTTAAGTCTCCTTAACGACTTCTTAACCCGCCAAACACAAAAAATCTATACAATGGTTAAAGGGAATTAACCCTCTATAATTTGCCAAATGCAAAAATTGCATAAGGGTCAAACTAACCCCCATAGAGGATTAAAATGAGTTAACCCAACAAAATGAGAGATTTACTAATACTCCTATTTAGAAGAATTAAGAGTTAACCATTCTAATTATAAACAAAATAGTCAAAATCCTCGTTATTCCAAACAGTAACAATGATCACAATGTTTAAAATAAAACTTAATTGACGGGTTAATAATTTAGTCCTTCGAGTTATCGATTGGGCTAACTACGTTAATCCTTCTCTTTAATCTCTCTTCCTTAACCCTTTGCCAATACGGGATTTTCTGTCATTTCTACACCATAGAGGGATTTTCTCCAAATTTACTTGAAGAAATTGTAATCATTTACAGATTCCATTTTTTTTCCATCCATGATATAATTTATACTAATTTGGCCCATAGTATGAGACCTAATAATAAATAATCATAAAAATCATTACGTGAAAAAAAAAAAGATTTATACTCTTAGAGCCTCTTCCTTCTGGTGAAAAGCCTTTGCTCGCAAAACATAATCTTTATGCTTCTCCAGAATCCCAAACTTCTTCCTCGCCTCACTGCAAGTTTTCACAATCAAACCCATCAATCAAAATCGCAACTTTTTAATATTTTTCAAACAAAAGATAAAATTTTTATGAGAACTCACGGCTGGGCTCGCTCCTTGTGAGCCCTTCTAGGGATTGCGTTCCGAAGCGACGACATCTTCGATGCGAGAATGAATTTGTTAGTTCCTGCAAAAAAAAAGTAAAATTTGCGGGGATTTTGGTAAAAAGGGTTCGAGAGAGAAGAGAGGAGGAAGAAGGACGTGACGTTACCGGGGCGGTGACTAGAAGCAGGCGGAGGCCGAGAGAGAGAGAGAGATAGAGGGAGGAAAGAAAAGAGAGGGCGGAGAGAGAGAACTGGGCTCTGTAAACCCTTAACGGGTGATGATGAAATAAATTTGACCCGATCCGATAAAGGCAGTGTAATAACCCCAAGAAACTAGGTAAAAAAAATGGAGAATTACATGTAAATCATAAAGTGAGGGGGTGCTACGCAAAAATACCCAAATTCGTTCCTGTTCATCACCGCCTCACCGTCGGTGGTTTGCACCGCCTCAAACATATAGGATAAAAAGAGGAGGAAAAAAAGGGGGAAATAAGAGGGGGAAAAAAGAAGAAGAAAAAGACCGTGGAAAGGAAGGGGAAAAAAAAGAGAAGTTTCACCCTAAATTGCTGAAATTAGCAAAAAATCTATGTGCACGCTATTTATAGATTTGGGAAAATTGTGTCAAGGCCCCAAAAGTAAAAACTTCATGTGACAAGGCCCCTTTGACTTTTTCTTATGTGCTTTAG
>JBAKGM010067057.1:0-14339 GCA_037177215.1 Asparagus racemosus
ATATAGGAAAATATTTAGAGTAAGAGAACTTGAACAATTATTTTCTACTCTAAGCTAAGCATGCAAAAATTTATTACTTTAATTAAAAGTCTAAGTTGGACCATAGTAAAGTATCATACTATGCAAATTATTTTTTGAAAGAGTTATCATAAAAGGTCAACTTGAGTATAAAGCAAACTAAGAACTAGAGAGTTTAAAAGTTTATCAAGTAGATTAATTAATAATTAACTCAATCAAATTGGCAAGTGAAAATTGTTTTGAGGGAAAGAAAATAAAATATGAAATAAAAAGAAGAAAAAAATAGTAAAATAAAGAGAAAAGATAACTAGTCCCCACTTCTACACCTAAATTTTACATTGTCCTCAATGTAAACTCTCTAATGCACAATATATAGCATATAGGAAATAAAACACTTACATTTGTTTGGTCAACTTAGAACAATAATAAAAATCTGAAATTACCTTTGGTATGAGGAAGATGTAGCCAATACTTTCTTTTTTTTCTTTTAAATATTTATTTCTTTTTTTTCCTTTTTCCCTTCTTTTTTCATCATCGTCTTTTTTTTTTTTAAAGAACAAGAAACTCTCAAAGGAGAGAAGAATAAATTCTTTTTATTATTATTTTGAGACAAAGAGTAAAGATGTAGAATAAAAGATTGAGCATGAAAAGCTCACACTCTACATCAAATCTTACCTAATTGCTGAAAGTTCTACCACAGATTTTAAAGAAGCTTAAAATGATAAACTCAATGATGTGTTTAAATTCTATGTACTCCCAGGTTTTTAATGGTTTCTATAGCATTTAAAGGCAGGCATATTTCTTTTGTTTCTAGTATTGGCTAGTCTCAAACTTGAACTCAAGTTCTTTATGACTAAAATGTTATCCTTACACAACCTATTTTTCTTTAAAAATTTCCTCAAACTCAAGATTCATGGTCGAGGTATGATAAGCTAGTCTTTCTATATTTTCTAGGAACCTAAACTCATCAGCAAAACGTTTTTCAAAACCAAGACTAGAGAAGTTGTGTTTGACTCTTAAAAAAATAGTTCCGATTCAAATTGCTCTAGAGTCTTGATTTCATCATGAAAAATCTCCTCAAAACTCAGATCTAACTTACTCTCTTCTTCTAACTCTTCATTTGAATTTTCTTGAATGTAGTTTACTTCTAGGGACTGATTAGTTAGCTGGTTCCCTAGATTAAAAATATTGATATCGCAGTCATATTCTCAAAAGATAGCTTTATTTGACCAGTTCTACAATTGATCGGAGCATTGAAAGTAACTAAGAATAGTCTTCCTAAAATGACAGGTATATGACCTTTGAGATTAGAAATGGGTTGTGTCTCTAAGACTATGAAATCAACAGGAAGAATAAACTCCTCTACCTTTGTCTCTCCCTAAGGAAATTTTGCAGATCTATCAGCTAGCTGGAGGGTACATCTGGTCAACTTTAATTCACCTACCCCTAGCTGTTGAAAAACTAAATAGGAAAAAAGATTCACACTAGCTCTCAAGTTTAGAAGTACCTTATCAATGAAGGTGTTTCCTAAGATACATGAAATGGTAGGACAACTGGGGTCCTTATGTTTTAAAGGCTTGAGGTTTGAGAGCATGTCACTGATATCGATAGTTAAAAAACTTTCTTGGGAACATTAGTAATTCTTTTCTTAGTGCACAAATCCTTCAAAAATTTTGCATGGGAAGGGATTTGTTCAATTGCATGTAAGAGAGGAATGTTGACATTGACCTACTTAAAAGTGTCCAGAATTTTCTCCACCAAGGGCGAGTTTTTCCAAGGTCGAGTCTATCTGGAAAGGTAACAATTGGTTTCAACCTATAAAAATTGAGCTTAAGTTCGATTTCAGGTTCTTAGGCATCAGAAGGAGGTAATTGTTGAACAAAATTATTAGAAGGAGAGAGAGTTTGTTCAGTTTTAGCATTGTGACTAGGAGAAGAGGAAAAAAGAGTTTGATTCAGAGCCATTCTAACTTGATTATCGACCTGATTTCCTGTCCGTAGTGAATGGATTGCATTCATTTGAGCATGGTAGGTTGAACTTGACCTAATATCCTAAGGGTTTGTAACAGATTCACTCAAAAATTTTCCCTTCTCTCTTTCACTCGTGGCACTAGCTAGTTGTCCACGTCGGGTTTCTAACCTAACTATGAATTGAGTGTTAGAATTGAGTACCTCACCAGTTGTCTGCATCAAGAAATTCAGAGTATTGGATGTTTGAGTGGTCTGTATGAAAGCTGAAATCATAGCCTCTAAACTGTTTTCAAAGACACTGAGATGTTTATCATGATTAGAACTTGGAGAAATAGGATTTACAGATTGATGATGAAGAGCTAGTTTGGATAAGGCAGATTGGGTTGTTGAAAATTATTTGGTGAATTGAATAGAACTATGTTTCCTCTAAGAAATTTGTTAGGTTGAAGTGTGAGTAAAGTATTAATTTTCGGAAAAGTTTCCCCGATTCCATGCAAAATTAGGAGGATTTCTCCAACCTAGATTGTAAGTTGGAGAAAACGGATCATTCATGAGAGCTAAAATGCAGCGTTTACCTATCCTAGTGGTTGATTATTTCATAAAAGAGGATATTCCTCTGAAACATGTGTTTACAAAAGATAGTTATGACATCCAAAGGAAGAAACTTGATTGATTTGAGCTAGGGCTCGTTCTTTACTTTCTAAGGCTTCTTACCTGCGCCAGATTATAGGCATCTTTACTTCAGAGGCTATGTTTGACTTTAGAAAAACACCACTGGATTGGCTGGGGGAACTGATGAAACTCTTTCATCATAATATTCCCATTACATGATTTTCTCAGTTAAACTCTCTAGGAATTGCCAAGCTTCATTGGTATTTTTTCTTCATAAAAACCCCTTGACACATAGATTTTAAAAAAGTCTTTAAAGAATAATCTAAATTGGGAAAATATTCTTCGAAAAATAATAACAAATTCATCCCAGGTTGAGATAAAATTTGTGGGTAAGCTACACAGTCATTTTTTGATTTTGTTTTTAAGAGCAAATGGGATAAATCTAAGCTTATTTACATCCTTAGAAAATTCTCTAATCTTAATCATAAGACAAACTTTCTCAGACTCGGAGATAAAAATATAAGCATCTTCAGATTCATTTCCTAATAATTTCAAAGCGTGTTTATGAAGTGTGGTCTCAGCTTAAAATTAGCTCCATTAATATTGCGTAGCCTAATGTAAGATGTAATTGCATTCCTAGTTGGATAACAGATATCTTGAAGAACGGATGGATTAGGATTTGCTTTTTTTAGTCTTTTAGGATTTGCTTTTTTTAGTCTTAAAAATTGGTTCAACACGGATTAATCGATTAGTATTATCTCTAATCTAAACTTGCATATACCAAAACAAATTCTTTTGAAATTTTTTTAAACTAAAATGGAAATTAGGAAAAAGATCTTAGAAAACCAAAAGTTAGTTAAGTTTTTTTTGGAGAAACTAAAAGACCTAAAAGATTAATGAGAGAGTAGAAGAAAAATAAAAAGAAAAACCTAACTAAAACAAATCAAGAACAACCACTTTGAAACAATTATTATTAATTCTAGGGTTAAGGCTAGACTCAATTAGATCAGCTCCTAACTAAAAACTCCTTGAGTGAAAAGATTGAAGTTTACTCGATTAGTTAGCTAGGTAAGGATAGTACTAGAGAGAGGTCATGACCAATTAAGTATCTCTTTTTTTACGGAGTGTCTTATGCAATCCTAAAACCTTGCCTTAGACACCAACGGATTTAAGTAAACTTAAACTAGTTCACTTAAGTATTTCTTGTTTCTTAATGAGCTCAAGTCCATAGGGGCCAACGTCTAATGAGTTTTAAAAGGCTTGGGTTTGTGTAGTAAACAATTAGTGATTTGTGGGTTAAGAAAAGAGTGATGAAATTCCTCACCTTATCTTGATTATCGGGTTTTGCCGTTAGAGTACTCTCTGAGTGCTCAAATAAAAAAATGCTCAAATCACTTTGGTGAATTTGTACTAACTATATGCAATGCAACCCTAAGAACTAAAAGCAAGTATGAAAGGATGCAAAAAGAAAATCCTTTTATTTTTTTAATTAGGGTTCACAAACAAACAAATGTGAGAGAGAGTGCTCTTGTCTGGGTTTATTATCTTGTTAGTAATTGTTCAAGTGGAGGATGGAGTTTATTAGGCTTGATAAGAGAAGATTTTTGTTTTTATTTTTTTATTATTTATTAGATCTTAATTGTCTCTAATTGTGAGAAACTAAACTAGAAGGTGGAATTGAAAATATTAGAAAGAGGATTTACCATTTCAAGCAAAGTAAATCTTCAATCTTCAATCTTCAATCCTCAATCTTCAAGCTTCAAAGTTGTTCATTCACAAGAAAAATACACAAATTAAAGAATCAAAATAAAAAAACTTAATTACAAGCACATTCCCCTGTAACGACACTAAAAACTTGATAAGGTGTAAATAATGTAAAATTGTAAGTTATAGCATAGAAAGATGTCGATCCCACAAGGAAGGTGTGTAGGAAAATTCTAAATTGGATCCTAGAGTTGTGTGTGAACAAATAGGAGTGAAATAAACGAGATAAAAAGAGTTTGTGATTATTTACGCATAAAAAAAATTAGAACAAGAGGGGAGAAAGAGAGTGGACAAATAAAAAGAAATAAAGAATAACAATGAGGAGAAATAAAGAAAACTAGAAAAGAGCAAAATCAGGACTAGAAAAACTAACCACAAAGAAGAAAAGTCAAAACAAGTAAAATATGGAGAAAATCAAAAGAGAAGATAGAAATCTAGAATTGAATCCACTAGTTAATTTTATTTAGGATTTATGAACTACTCTCTTTTTATCACATTTTACTTTAGATTTATTAAGCATAGGCTATCAAACCACTTAAGGGAAGCATAAACTATTAAATTATCATTCAAGTAAAATTGCTATTCATGAAAAGAACAACCATTAGATAGTAAGTCTAGAATTTATAATTATAACCTATTAAACTTAAGATAAGCATAGATTATCAAATTCTTCTTCCATCAATTAGCTCTCTAGTTGATTATTCTAAGCATAATCATTTTGAACACAAGAGAGTAATCCACAAGTCATTAAAAAAATCAAACTAGTTTTATACAATTATAGAGTTCCTACAAGATTTAGTTGCACATTTTTGAAAATAAAAATAAGAAAATAGAATCTACGCTAGAAAGCATAAATGAAAGAGAATAAAAGTAAGAACTAACTATAAATATAACAACAAGAATAAGGAAATAAAGATATAAATGATGAGCATAAAGGAAATCTAACTAATAAAATTAAAGAGCATAAAAGTAAATCTATACTACAAAAGAAAAATATAAGAAAATAAATTCTACAAAATATAAAATAAACAATAAAAACAAAAGAGCATGAGTAAATCTAAGCTATAAGACATGAATTAAATCTACTCTACCAACACAACAATAAAGAGAAAATAAAATCTTAAAACATGAATTTCTAAAGCAAGAAAATAAAAGAGAAAAATAAAAACTACATTATAAGAGGGTGGCCCCTAAAAAACAAATCTTTATCTTCACCTCCATCAACAAAGAAGAAGAAAAAAAATTTTAAAAGGTGAAATCTTTTGTATTAATTACAAATAAAATTTATAAGTTTAGAAGGTCTTCTCAATTAAGAGTTACTCTCCTCTCCAAATTGAGTTTTTTAAAAAAAATTCACACTCGTACCCCTCACCATCTACCTCTATTTATAACCTATAAAAATCAACAAGATCCCTTAGATTAGCACTTGACTCTAATAAATAAATCTCAACCATTTACTATTTAGTTACGAATCAATCGGTTGATCAATTAGTTGGCTAACTAATTGCCCAATTGGTTGGTTAACAATTTGGTATCTCTAAAATTTGCCATTCAAGATAGCTCTATCTCGATATAGTCGATTCTTATAGATCATATGTCAGATTTCACTTTCTGGATTAGGAGATAATACCATTTCTTTGTGGCTGATCATGCTAAATATGACCTTATCATGATTTCTTTTCTTATTGGATCTTTATTTCTTAGGCATCTATAGGTTGCTTGGCTTGATTTTGGGCTTTAATAAAAAGTTAAAAAAATGAAAGAGTTTGAGTTCTTATTCATTAATTCTTTATTTCCTGTAATTTAAGAGAAAAACATATTATTGTTGATGTATTTATTCAAATAAAATAGATAATAAGAGTATAAAAGTGTAATAAGATGTGATGATCGAGCGTCTTAAGGCTTAGCTAAGCGTTTCTCTTCTCAGTCCTTGCGAAATTTCTCAGAGGCAGCAGCAGTCTTCTGGGGATGGTAGTGGGAGTGATTAGGTGTCAGTGGGAGTGATTAGGTGTCAGCTCTTTAGCCATCTTTTTTTATTCCCCTTTTGACTTCACTTGGATAATTTTTCTTTTGATATAAACTCTTGACTAGTAAATGAAATCTGTCTCCTCTGGTGGCAATCTTCCGTGATTGACTAACTCTCGACTACTTGAGGCTGATGTCTATCATCTTCTAATTAAGAATTGATTGAATTTTAACTAAGATTTAGTCAAATCAATCAACTCCCAATCAGAACTTGATCTTGCCAAAGTTGTGTAGAATCTAATTTAGCAGTCATTGGAGGTATAATGTTGATGCAACGTGCTGACTTCCCTCTTGACTCCATGGCTGCTAAGACTCATCAAGAAGGCGGTTCTTTTGGCAAAGAGTATTCTATTGTGAGGGTGAGATTCGTGACTAGAGATTTGTTATTAACGTGGCGTGAATGGATTCTTCTCAAAGTCTCTTGCCCCTGACCCCATTGAGAAGTGTCTTGTCCTTGAGCTGTTGATTGGACTTCGAGGCAATGTCAGAGGTGACTGTTTACATAACGTATGTTTGTAGCTTGACATTTCCATTTGTGTGGCATCTAATGTCCAGCATAGTTGGGGAACTTTTATATTTGGGGCTCCGTGAGAAGACTTCCCAATGTTCATTAATGCCAAACCTAAGTGACCAGTGCTCGTAATCTAGTGTTTGCTAATCGAGTCCACTGACATCTTATGGCCGTGTCATCACAGATCATATCATCGAAGGTGTAAGTTTTAGGAAGAAGAGGACAATTTTTGTGTACGGTAACGTGAGATTGGACTCATTAGTAGTACTCTTTGATCCACATTCCCAAGGGAGCTGTTGAGATGACTTGAGAATTCTACTCATGTGGCTAAATGTCATATAAAGGAAGACTTCCATAATGCCACTGAGGATGTCAAGGTCACTCAAGCTCACCCTCGAGTGAGAGTAGGTTTTGACGGCTAGTCATTTGACGATTCACAGCTTGGATGCTACGTTAGCTCGACTTCACCAGAAGCTTGGACAAACTAGGGAGACACATATTACTAAGAGGAAGTAGGTCCAAGAGCTTCAGTCCTAGCTGGAAAATATTTTAGTTCCATCTGATGAGGAGTTGCGGTGATAGGTAGAGGCTAAGGTAGAATATCGTCAAGTTGTGCTATTGGAGAAGGATGAGGCTCTGCGCACCTTGCTTGGGAAGTAGGAAGAGATACAGTGTGGCCTCTTAGTTATCGTATTGTTTTGGACTTGTCCTCCTTTTATTTTTGCTAATGTATCGACTTTCTCTTGCTTGTAAATACCGAATTGATCAATGAAGTTCTCCTTCTTATGGCAGATGACTTTCCTTGACTTTTTCGGTATTTTCTTTAGCATCTAGATTAGGGGTTAATTATATTTAACTGCAATGAGTTAAATTTAACTAACACCTAACCCACCTTGGAGAGTCTTGCAGTTACTTGGCTTGAATTCATTAGAGGTGTATTGTTAACACAATGAACTGATATCTGTTTAGGGTCCGCATAAACCCTTGCGAGTCTCATTTGGATAAGAACTCGCTTCCACATAAGCATCTCAGATTAGCAGTCAGAGGTGTAACCTGAACTTTAGAATCTTTTTACCATTATTAGTTGTGATGGGAATGGCATAACTTATCATTAGAGCGCTTTCACCTTGGAATCTGTGTGGACGATTTCTTGGTATATGCTAATGTGAAACTAGAGTACTTTGATTGGAACTCCTCAGGGGTCCAATTTGAGCCTTCATCTGTGATCTGTTAGCTAAAATGGTGGAAAATTGGTGGAATCCCTCAGTTAGAGGTGTAATGTTAACTTACCAATAGGAAATTATCCTTACATCCATTGATTTGAGTTGTAAGGAGATGGAGTTATAAGTGCTTCATCGAAGGTATATTGTTAACCTGGCAAATATCAATTGAAGTGTTCGACGTCTGGTTATGGCAATTGTTGCCCTTGGAGTTCATCTAATTTGGACTGCGCATCAAGTAGTCCTTTCTGAGGTTCACTGATGCGAAACCTAAGAGGGTTTTGTTCGTTGACAGCCCACGGTTAGAGGTTTAGAGTTAACATGCACCTATTAGTATTGCAGTATTTAGATTATACCCCTTGAGCTCTGTTAGAGCTATGATCATCGATGATGCCCGTTGTCATGGTGATGAGAGAGCTACCTCTTTGATCCTTTCGATACTCAGCGTTTGATAGAGGCTTATTGTTAACTTGTTGAAAGGCCATCCTCTGAATAGTTCATGGGCCAAGATGATATGAGATATCATGCAGCTGAAATCGATGTTGGAGTGCTCATGACTTAGATCTCCTGGAGGCAATTGTCGAGGCTGTCATCAAACATTTGATGTTGACATGACAAAGAGGAAAGGGCTACCCTATAACCTATTGATTGAGACCACGAGGAGTGTAACATGGAGCAAGTTGCCATTTTGGCTTATTTGCAGCTCAAGTTCTGAGGGACGATTGTCACCCATCTCACTAGAGCTTTAATGTTAATGTAGTGACAAAGGGGGTCTGGAGTGTTTGATTTGGACTCCTTCGAAAGAACTTCTTAGAATTTGTTGATCTAAAATTTTGAGTGTAGAAATTTGACAAAGTTGGCTAGGTCAAACTTTGAAATCTTGACCCAGAACTGTCAATGGTTTAATATTAACATAACGTTGGTGTGTTGAAGTTCTGACTACTGGATGGAGCAGTTGATGCCCTTAAAGAATCCTCCCAAGATCCGTTGGTGAAAAACCATAGGGAAAATTTTATTGATAGATAGTGGACAAAGGTGACTATTAATTCATCAAGCTTCTTGAATTCATCTACTTTCTTTAGAGAGTGATTTGACTACTAGAGGTTTAGTTGAACTTAGCAGTAGGAGCAATTTATGCTCAATAAGTGATTTCTGTAATCGCCTTTGCTATTATGATCACATGTCTGTTGAAGCAAGCTTAGGCTCATTGATCTTGTTCATGACCAATGCCGTTAGCTGATTTGGAGTAAAATTTCTTGGGTACTTGACATTGATAGACATTATTGGGAAACCCTCATTTTGATTGACTAAGCGAAAAGCCCTATTTAAATGGTATCCACAATGTATGAACCCTTCCATTTCTTTCATAATTTGCTAGGCAACTTGTGCATCATGATCATGGGACATCGGACCACTAGGACCAGTTTTTCTTTCTGGAAGATCCTCCTCTGACGTTCTTGTTGAAAGCCTTTGAGATACAAGTTTAGTATAGCTCAATACATTGCTGACCTTGCAACCATTTCTCATCTAAGACCTCGAGCTCTTTGAGTTGTAGCTTGGTGTTTTTTTACCGCATCATTTGAGTCGCTAACACGGCGCACATAGAGAGTATCTAAATTTTAAGTGGCAGGACAACTTTGCACCTATAAACTAGAGCAAAGGTATGTTCCCAGTTAGAGTCCTAACCGTTGCATGGTAGGCCCAAAGACATTCACCTAATTTCTTATTCCAGTTGCATTTATTATCAGAAATGAACTTCTTGAGGATCTTGATAATTGTTATGTTGAAGGCTTCAACCAATCCATTAGCCGCCAGATTATAGGCTATCGAAGCAACATCTAGTGTATGCCATAACATTGTGAATCATGGTTGGCCAATTGTAGTCAAGGTGTTGGAGCCTATCTTGGAGCTTAGGATATGGGTTGGTGAGCTTCACATGTGCCATCATGAACTTCTTTTAGAGCTTCCTAAGCTTTTGAAGGTGAGAGACATCGAAGAAGTATGTCATTGAATGATTGGCAATACTATATATAGGTGACTACATCATAATAGAATCAGGGCGCCCTTCATTGAATAGAAGTCACCTTTTTACGATCATTAGGGAGAATATTGTAGAGGACATAATCGATGGTTAAGAACCACCAATCACATTCCACTAGGCCTACGGAGATGGCATGAAGCCCAGTAATCTTCAACTAGGGTTGCAAGTAGGTGAGATGATGACTTTTGATTTGGATGCATTGGTCATATTGATAGGGAGAGCTAGTGTGGCTGCCAGCCCAGTGAGGGTGCTGGCAATGGCATTGTCAGCTCTGAGCTCATGGTCAATCCTAAACTCTTTGAATGTGCTGATAAGCTCAAGCACCTTCTTGTGGTAAGGTACTAAGTCTTTGTGTCAGACATCGTACTTTCCGTTCACTTCGTTCATGATGAGGAGTGAGTATTGGCTTCAAGGCACTTGACTCCTAGCTCTTTGGCTATTTAGAAGCTGATTATGAGAATGTGGCGCTCTACCATGTTGTTCAAATAACGTTCCGCTAATGACAATGAGCGGATGATCACATGATCCTGGGGTAAAACTAGAACCATCCCTACCCCTGCTATGGCTGTGTTGTCTGGACCGATTCTGAAAGCTCTGTCAAACTACATTCACCATGGCTTTATAGTCGTTGCAAAGTAGACTTTGAATGTTTCATCTGGTATCTCCTCATAGAACTTTGATGATTACGAGACCCAGATGATCAACGAGAAAATCTGCTATTGCTTGGCCTTTGATGGCCTTCCAGCGGACGAAGATAATATTGTATTGTGATAGCTGGATGACCCACTTTGCAAGCCTGGAGTTCAATGCTCCCAGCTATGTCATGATGATTTGTAGTGGGTTGATCTTGGATACCACGTGTAGGTCTGACCCACGAGATGGTGTCACGTTTTCTAAATTGTGAACACCAATGTAAGACATTCCTTCTCCACCAGATTGCATGGATGTTCTGCATCGATTATCATATAGTTGAGGTAGTAAATAATCTACTCCTGACCTTCATCATTCTTCTAAATGAGCATGAAACCTAGTGAATGGTCGAGCACTCTCATGTAGAGTAGGAATGGCTTCCCTAATACTAGGGCAGTGAGGACTGAAGGTTGAGTTAGGTACTCTTGAATTTGCTTGAATGTCTTTTGGTATATGGTGTCCCAAACAAAGGATGTACCCTTCTTCATGAAGTTTGAGAAGGGTTGACAGCATCCAGAGAGATTGGATATGAACCTTTAGATGATGCAAGTCAGCCTTGAAATCCTTGGAGTTCTTTGAGATTTCTCAAAGGTGCCATTTCACGAATATCCTTCACCTTCATAGATCAACATGGATTCCCTTGGATGTAATGGTGAATCTAAGGAATTTTTCACTAGACACTTCGAAGAGAAATTTGGTTAGGTTCATCATGAGTGGATGCTTCCTCATAATGTCGAACGCCGTCCAGAGGTCCTGCAAGTGATATTTTTTAGACTCTTGACTGTAAAGTTGTCTACATAGCTAAATATTTGGCTCATGGTGTGTTGATATGTAGCATCAGCATTCTTTAGTCTGATGGGGATGACCATGTACCCAAATATGCCAATCGAAGTCCTAAAGGCTATGTGCTTCATGTTGTTCTCATGCATTTTGATTTAGTTATATCTAAAAAACCCATCCATAAGGGACATGCATTCAAACCCATAGAGTTTTGCGATCATGTGTCCATGCTAGGCAAAGGAACTCATCTTTAGGGCAAACCGCATTTAGATTGCGGTAATCTATGCATATTTCGACGGTCCCTATTTTTTATTTGGTATAGGGACAATATTGGAGACCTAGTCTGGATGTCATATCTTCTTGAAAAAACTCAAATTGTTTAAGTTTGTTGACTGCACTCTCAACGGACCCCATCAATTCAGGCTTGAATTGCCTTTGAGGTTGCTTAACTGATTGGGAACCAGGCTTGATATTAAGGCGATGCACAATGACCATTGGGTCAAAGCCGGGCATGTCATGGTAGTTCCATGCAAAAACATCCCTATACTCATGCAAAAGGGATTCTAACCCCTACCTCTTCTCGAGTTAACCTGACACTAATGAAGATGACCTTTTATTCTAATTCATCACCCAAGTTTAGCTAGACAATTCAGTCATTTATGGGTGGTTGGCATTATTTGAAGCACATTTCTCACTGGCAATCAAGCTATTGAGCCCAGAGGGGGTATTTCTTCATCTTCTTTGACTTGATTGATGGAGACCACATTGGCAAACAAGTTTCGAAACTCATCCCTAATACTGATGTTAGAGTTATATATCGAGTTACCAGACAAGTGAGAGGCCACATGATACTCTAAAATCGTCAAGAGTTTTAGCTTTAGAGGTGTGGAGACATACCCTAGCCTGTATTAAATCGGTTGTTTGGTGGCCTTTGTTGTAGTTCAGGCCTGGAGCTCTAACGAGGTCATAACCCATGTTCACCGTCATTCGTCAGGATTGCATAATTTTAATCAGTGAACTGAGGCGCTTTGTCTTCTTTTGAGTCAAGTTCATCTTGTGGTTTGGAGACATTAGGATTGCACCTCTAGAAGACCATAAGTTTTGATCTTTTTGCCTTGAGCGTGTTTTGAACAGAGTTCCTTCCACCATTAAATTATCATCAGAAGTGTAGTGTTAACATAATGAAAGGAAGTCTTCTCTAAAGCCCATTGGCTTGAAATTATACCATCAATGGTGTAATGTTAACATGACGAATATGGACTTTAATCTGCATTGGGAAGCAAGACCCTTAATGCTCCTAGTTTTGATCTGTTAGAGATTAAGTCTGAAGTCTGTCAAAGATGATTTGACTGCTAGAGATGTTGTGTTGAACTTAGGTGTCGGAGTGATATGAGCTTGGTTAGCCTCTTGCACAACAAGCATTGTCGAAACAATTCTCTCTGAGGATTTGTCATTGATTAGCACCATCAGTATATTGTCATACTGACCAATGAGGCTATAGATTCTAATTGAATAGAATAGTTCAATTGCATATGGCTTTTACTATTTGGGGCTTCTTAACTTGGATCCCAATAGAGAGAATTGATGAGTGCATCGCCAAAGGTGCGACGTTAACATGACGACAAGAGATCCATTTCATTTGAAAGGGCGTTAGCTGTGACCCTCAGAGGATGATTTTTTTTGCTAAAGGACAAATTCAAAGATCTGTGACTAGGGGTATAATGTTAACACGGCACAAATCAAAATTGTAGTATTTTGGCTTGGACTCCATGCGAACTATCACAACCAATGTCTTGATTAGGACTTGTTGATCAAATTCTAAGGGGATAGCTAATAAATGTTGTTAGAGGTCTGATTGTAACTTGATGAGCAAAGCCTTAATCTTTAATTCATGCGAAAAGAGCTGTCTCTAGTGGAAATTCATTCTACTAAGGAAGGAGTTGATTATTCCTCCTGACTTTGATCCATCAAAGATCAATCTAAAATCTGTGGTTGATGAAATTTATTTTATTAGGGGGAGTGATTGTCCTTTTGGATTTGATCTGCTTTGGATTAGTTCAAAACCCTTGGTCAATAGAGTTTGCTCTATCGAGGAAGGACTTAAGACTCTTGATCAAATGTAACTATTCACTTGACACTTAGAATTTCGTTTAAAAGCTCTTGGCTTAGGGCTCTATGGGAAGGAATATGGTTCTCTCTTCCAATCTTGTCCACCGGTGGTAACTCGATTGCTAGAGGTTTATTATTAAATTTACCAGCCAAGGTAAAATGAGCTCAAGGGATTTCTCAAAATCTAGTTGCCTTTGTCATGAAATGTTAGTGTGTGAGCTCGGGGAACTCACTCTTGAGCAACATTGTCGGCGCGGTCCCAGAAATGTTAGAGCGATCTGAGCTCGATGAACTAGTTCATAACTCTTGTTGTTGGTGCCAATATGCAACTGCTAGATCGATATGAGATCGAAGAACGTCCTCACTGTTCGCGGGGAAATCAGTTGCTGACATTTTCATTAATCTACAATTGAATATGTTACAAATTTATTTTTTACAACAAAATTCAAATAACAGCTCGCCTTTTTATAAGGCTTTTACAACGAAAATATCAAAAAATTAAAATTACAACTTTCTTTCTGATTTGAACAAACGCGGGGCCCGTTTATCGGACCCTCGCTTGCGTGGGATCTTTGCCTATGCCGGGGACTTCTTTTACG
>JBAKGM010067084.1:0-14332 GCA_037177215.1 Asparagus racemosus
GAATATTTTTTTCGTAATATAGAATTCATCCTTTCAGGTTAGGCCTCAATTTTTGAACTGATATCGTTATTCTATTCCTATACTGTGCTTAGACGGTGCAACATTTCGAAATAATTAATGGAATTAATCCGAGAGGGTTTTCAAATGATCCAAGTACCACTTCTTTTTGCTACAATTTTTTTAATTTGTTTCGTTTTATGCATTCCCCAAACTATTTGATGTATTCATCATACCAGTTGGCATGGCAGTTTGAGATCGCCCCTATAATTAAGTAGTATGAATCATCTATGCCACAAGTGGCAATTGTACATATATTAGTATTACCAATTAGTATTTTCTAAAGGAACCTGGATATTTTATTGGTCCAAGTCAACCATAAATTCTTCTAATTGATAATATTGATTCTCAACAAAAATTGATCTAATTTCACTTTACACTCTGAATGATTGAAGAACCAATCAATACAATATTTCTTGGGCGAAACAGAGGATATCTCAATCGGGGGAGAAAATGGGGAAATCCGATATGACCCAATTTGCCTGACAAGTCGCACTAAACATCAACCCAAACTGCATCTTCCTCTCTAGGACTTTGAAAATGTACTTTTGGAACACCAATGGGCATTAAATTAAAGAAAAAATTTAGGTACCATTCTTCACTTTAATATGGAAACATAAGAATAAGTTTATTGTCTTTATCATTTTTTTTCCTATTTATTTTACTAGTTTATACATAACTTGGAAGATTTTTAGAGAAAGACAGAATGAATAAATAAAACTTTTAATGAAGGGATCGATTGTTCAAATAATAAACAAGTATCCATGCCTATGTTCCAACAAAATGGGACTGATGCTCCCATTGTGTATTGGTACTTATCACGTGTAGAATAGATCTACTTCTCTTTGTTCTTACGAATCGAATTCTTTCGTTATTTTCAACGGAATAGATTAAAATAAATAGTAACCTTTTCTCATACAAAATCCACTGAAAAGTACATAGTATATTCCAATGTGATAAAGTTACATAGTGTCTATTTTTTTTTATAAAGGGGTATTTCCATGGGTTTGCCTTGGGATCGTGTTCATACCGTCGTATCAAATGATCCCAGTCAATTGCTTTCCATCCATATAATGCAGACGACTCTAGTTTCTGGTTGGGCCGATTCGATACGAATTAGCGGTTTTTGATCCCTCTGGCCCTATTCTTGATCCAATGTGGAGACAAGGTATGTTCATTATACCCTTCATGACTTGTTTAGGAATAACCAATTCGTGGGGTGGTTAGACCACTTTAGGAGGAACTGTAACGAATTCGGATATTTAGAGTTATGAAAGCGTGGCAGGGGCACATATTGTGTTTTCTGGCTTGTGCTTTTTGGAGGCCATCTGTTATTTTGTGTATTAGGACCTAGAAATATTTTGTGATGAACGTACGGGAAAACCCTCTTCGGATCTACCCAAGATCTTTGGAAATCATTTATTTCTCTCAGGGGTGGATTGCTTTGGCTTTGGCGCATTTCATGTAACATGTTTGCATGGTCCTAGAATATAGGTGTCCGATCCTTATGGACTAACTAGAAAAGTACAATATGTAAGTCTAATGTGGGGCGTGGAGGTTTTGATCCTTTTGTTCTGGGAGGAATCACCTCTCATCATATTGCATTTATATTATGTCCAAGTTCTTTGTTATGTGGTACTTGACCCATATTAGCATGCAACATGGATGTTCATATTTTCTGCTTTTGATGTAGTAATATAGAAATATACAAGACGGATTTTTATGACATTTTCAAGCTCCCAGATATTAGTTTTTGTATCCATGTTACTGTTTTTAGCACACTATTGGCATAAAACATAAAACATTTTTTTTGATAATTTTCATATCCAACCCAAAATTTAGCACACTATTGGCATAAACTTTTATTAGCATTTTTTGGATCCATGTTACTTTTTCTCAGGCTCCTATATATTAGTTTTTGGACCCAAATAGAGTCAGGTCCGAACGCGACCCATTTAATAAATGGTTCGGTCCACCCGACCCACGGATACCCATATCTGACTTGTGTAACTTGAATAATAACCCTATATACCATTTGGTTTTCACGCTTTGTTGTCAGAGATCACACGGTCAATATCACTGTTGGATTAATGTTCGAATGAGTAGGGTTCGCTCTCTCTTCTAATGCGCGGTGGTTTGGTGGAAGAAGGAACTCTTCCGCACCAGAAGAAAACCTGTGAAAGGGCAGAGTTGGGATCTCTGGTGGTCCCTTCGACAAACAAGTTAGGATGTGTTTTTTGGTAAAAACAGAGATGAAGATGTATTTTTTGGAGAAAAAGTTCTCTAGATCAGATTACTTACCTTTTTTGGTATACAGTTCCCTATTTATATGGAGAATCGGAGGGTATTTACGTCACTTTGGCTGATAATAAGCTAAGGAATGAGTCAGCCGTACTTCCACGTGTCAATCTAATGATTGGACAGAGGTATGCGTAAGCGGCTGCGACAAACAGCCCTAACAGGTGTTGGTTGTAAATTAGCTCAGGAGTTAGTGTTGTTTCTTGTCATTAATGGGATGGGATCACTGATGACTACAGCCAGAAAGGTTTGATGTGTCTTAATTGTCGTGAGAGATGGGGAAATTATGGCACTGATCATACAGTTAATACGATATCGACGTATTGTCTGGACCAAACTCAATGCAATCGTCATTTGAGATGAGGGCTCAAGCTGATTGAGTGGGCAATGATGTCGAGCATCCAAGGGATCGACTGACACCACCATTCGTGTCATCGATGTAGATAGTCAATTAATCGATCGACTAGTATCAGCAGTCGGGTCGCTTTACGGAGGCAACCGACCGAAGGGTCTACAAATACCACTTTTCAAGTCGTTCATGAGACTGTTAATTACTATGGCTTAAGTAAAGGGGATGAGCCGTTTTCCTGACTCGGTAGGGTGAGTCCGGGTAACTCCTAATAAAAAGATTAAATTGCTCCTTTATCTGACGTATGGACTTTCCCCCTATAATCAAGAATTAGTAGTAAAGAAAATGTTTTTGGACCATAACAGTTAGCCCTTTTTGGTTGGAGTCGGCAGGAGTCGAGTCCAGGAGAAACCAAAGACCTTGGTCCTAGTCGAACAGAGACGTATTCAAAGAGAATTGTGAAGGTTCCTATGATAGGACGTGGCTGATGCCAACGGACAGCTTTTGGCTACTGACTCTTCGTTTCTCGAGCCCAATGGCAAGCCTCCCCGATTGATGGTCGAGATTAAATCTCAGAACATGAAACGTCACTCCGCAAATAGAGATACCGCCCGTTCTATAAAGCAAGAATGAGCAAGAGAATAGCTCTACTTTATGCATTTCACTGAATCAAATTTTCGACGATCCTTCAGTGATTCGCACAGAACATCTTCCATGGATTCTGATCGCCTGAGCCAGTTAGATGAATTTCATTCTAAGGTGACCGCGGTGCAAATGTGGGTGCTGCACTCAAAGTTTGACATTCCAAAGGAGTTTAAACTAACGGTGCTAGAAGGCCGGCAGCCATATGTCATCATAGCGAGGGGAAGGGCCCTTTGTACATCAAGCACTTGGAGTGCGGTTTGTGATTGCCGCTGCATCCGTTCCTCCACAAGGTGTTCGATGCCTTGGGGGTGTCTCTAATGCAGATGAAGCCCAACTCCGTTGCTGTATTGGTGGGCTTCGTTGTCATCTATTTTTGACTGGGGATCACCCCATCAATGAATGTACTAAGTCATCTAGTAAGCGTGATGGTGTAGAAGGCGCCTCATTATCACCTTCCGGCGATAGGGAAATTTAAAGTCATTCTCGACACCCATACATCGAACAAAGGGTGGAAGGAGAAGTTCATCTGCGTGGCAGGAGATGACTCTAACCTCGACTGCTCGAGTTGGCTCGAGATTAGGAAAGAGGCTTTGGAAGCGAAGCCTCTGTTGGTAACTGAGAGGCATGAGTTACAACAGATCCTCTCCTACACGGGGCAGCATAAAATGGAGGTTCTCCTTGATAAGTCAGTTTTGCGGCTACATGGGATCTCATCAATCCCTCCTACTGAGCGGGATGAGACGAGAGCCCACAATCTAACCTTTGGAGGGGTTGTAGGGATGGAGGTTGCTGCAAAGCCGGCTCCCGCTGAAGGATCTTTTGAGGAATCTCAGGGGAGGCTAACGACCAGGCAGACCAACCGGCACTTACGAGAATCGACCCCCGAGGGAGCTATGCCCATCCCTAGGCAAGATGAGAGACGTCTATGGGTCGTGAAGGGATGACTAGGAATGCAGCTCTAGTTGCTGCTCCTGGCTTCCGAAGGAAGTGGCAGAAGAAGACCTCTCGTGGTCTGAGGGGAGCTAGACGACTGGGGAAAAGCCAAGCAGCCGCAATGGAGATGGAGTCGTTCAACTCGGAAGAGGAAATTGCTCCCTGATCGGCTGAAGCTATGCATGAGGCTGTCGCGGGAGCGACTTTGGCTGGGGCCGAAGCCCAGACAAGAATGGGGACGACGAGTTCCCGAATGGAAGAATCTCGCCGACAGGGCAAATAGCCAGTTGGAGATAAGGAGAGGGTTTAGTTAGGTGCGGACAATGACGATGATGATGATGATGATGATGATGATGATGGAGATGGTGATGGCGAGGGTGACGACCCTAATTAGGATGTCATCGAGCCAGCTTCTACTTTCTAGTCGTTTAGTTTTTTGTTGCTTCTATCTCTCTTGACCCTTGTAAATTATTTTTTGGCTTTATGTTCAGGTTGTGAATAAAGATTTTTTTATTTTGCATCTCCTTGTGTGGGACACTCGAATTTTATTTAGTCGTATTATATTTCAGCGTTTGGTCGGTATGTAGAGTTAACATAATCTCGACTCACGACTAGAAATCAGATAGGTAAGACATAATATAACTCGAAAGATAGTTGATGATCTCGTCTTGATCAAATGAACATGACTCAAACTTGACTAAGTTTGTGACTTTGTTTAATTAAGCGTTTACACCTAGTAGATACCTGAAGCCATATTGGCCGGAACGCCATATGCGTTGAATCAGTTGAGGAGCCAAGATGGGTATCATTTTAAAAAATGACTCGGCCTGAGTCGAACATCATGGATTTATCTTAGAAGATATTAATGGCTACGTTATGCCAATGCTTGGGTTGGGTGCCTAGGACTTATGTGGGCCTAGCTCTTGTTCGGCAAATGACAACCCGTAGGTTAGGTGCCTAGGGCTTGTGTGGCGCCTAGGTCTTATTTGGGAAATGACAACTCGTAGGTTAGATGCTTGTGTGGCACCTAGGTCTTATTCGGTAAATGACAACCCATAGGTTGGGTGTCTAGGGCTTGTGTGGCACCTGGGTCATATTCGGCAAATGACAACCCATAGGTTGGGTGGCTAGGGCTTGTGTGGCGCCTAAGTCTTATTCGGTAAATGACAACCCGTAGGTTGGGTGCCTTGACTCGGCCTAACGAGAGGGTATATCCTAGCTCGACTTATTGAGTGGAGCATGTTCACCCGGCTGAGTGAATTGGGTCACCTATCTTGGCTGGACGAGAAGGATGCCTTGACTCGATATGACGAGAAGGGTACCTTGAGTCGGCCCAGCAGGAAGAATCGTCTGAACTCAGCTCAGTAAGGGACTTACTTCAACTCATTCAAGGGAGCAGGATGTCACGACTCATTTTAGGTGAGAAGGAGGCCATGCCTCAGCGAATTGATTGTGATTGCTCAGATGTTTTTGTCATAGTTTAAAACAAACTGATAATAATAATTAGACGCAAGAATCTAGTCATAATGATAGATCATGAACAAAATTTACAATATAAGACTATTGAAAAAACTTTTTAAGGTGCTCAATATTCCAAGAATGTTGTAAGATTCTCCCATCTAGGCTTATAATCCTGTATTTGCCGGGTCATATTTCTTCGAGGACGGTGTATGGTCCTTCCCAATTGGGTGCCAGTTGCCACGCTTTGTGTCCTTGTCGAATATTGCCTTCCTCAAGACGAGGTCACCGACACGAAACCTTCTCGGTTGAACTTTGCTGTTATAGTATCTGGCGACTTATTGTTGGTTGACAATTTGATTGCGTAGTACCTTAGCTCGGACTTCATCTATGAGACCCAATTCTACTCGAAGGTCTGTGGAGTTTGAACCTTCATCGAAGTGTTGTAGACGAATGGTGGGCATGCCGACTTCCACTAGGGTCATTGCTTTGACTCCATAAGCTAATTTGAAGGGACTTTCACCAGTAGAGTTCTTGTGAGTCCTATGATACGACCATAGGATGCTTGGCAATTCTTCAGCCCAATTTCCGAGTGCCTTATCTACCTTCTTCTTTATAGCTTGTAGGATGCATTTGTTAGTAGCTTCCGCCAGTCCATTGCATTTGGGATGAGCAACTAAGGTAAACTTGAGTTGGATTTCCCATTCTTCACAAAATTCTTGAAATCCTTTGCTGCTAAACTAGGCGCCATTGTCTGTGATGAATGATCGGGGGACACCGAACCGACATATGATGGACTTCCAAGCGAAGCTGGTAACGTTGCCCTCTCCAATCTTCACTAGGGGTTCAGCTTCGATCCACTTGGTGAAATAATCGATAGCAACAATTAGAAATTTTTGCTGACCTGAAGCGAGAGGAAGGGGTCCTAATATGTCCAATCCCCACTAGGCAAAAGGAATGGGCCTCAAAATGGGAGTTGGCTCTGTTGCAGTGGCTCGTGGGATCTCAGAGAACAATTGATACTTTTTGTAAGTTGAAACGAGCTTCCTGGAGTCGGTTATTATGGTGGGCCAGTAATATCCTTGTCGTATGACTTTCTGAGCGACCATTCTCGTTCCTGGGTGATTTCCACAAACACCTTCATGAATTTCCCTCAGGACATAGTCGACTTCCCCTGGCCGTAAAAATTGAAGGTAGGGCCTCACACCATTGTTTGACTAAGACAATCGATAAAGCTAATTGTTTAAAATGAGATAGCTGCAAGCATTTTTCTGTAAATTCTTAGCTTCAGCAGCATCCGAGGTTGTGCTTCCGCTTGTCAAGAATTGGATGATGGGATCCATCCAATAGGGTTTTGGTGTTGCGATGGCTTGCATGACATTTGTAGAGGTTTCTGTAATGCTGGGGTAACTGAGTGTGTCAGTGTAGATAGGTCCGGAGTGGCCCACAGAGGTAATCGATGCAAGCTTCGATAAAGCATCCGCTCGAGCATTGTGGGCACGGGAGACCTGAGCGACTTTGAAGTTGGCCAATTGAGCTAGCACTCCTTCATTATCTTTAAGTATTGAATCATCCTTTTGTCTGTGGCCGCATATTTGCTATTAACTTGATGAACTACAAGTTGAGAGTCAGCTAATATATATACATTCTCAGCCTTGCCTGCGAGAGCGGATCGGAGGCCGGCAATGAGTTCTTCATACTCAGCCTTGTTGTTTGAAGTTGGGAACTTAAAGCCAATAGATTGCTCAGCAACTATGCCATCTGGACTGCGTAAAACCACGCCTGCTCCACTGTCGGTTTCACTAGATGATCTGTCCACCTTCAGTAACCACGAGGAAGTGAATTTGGGCGAATCGCACTCAGGAGCGGAGCACATAGGGAGAGTTGCTGTCTTTGTATTTTGCTTTTTTGTAGATACTGACTGGTCAGAGGGTGGGGGTACAACTGGCTCGCTATCTGGCGAAGTCGACTCTATGACAAAATCAGCAAGAGCTTGTGCTTTGATCAATGTCCTAGGTTCAAATTGTACATCATATTCGCTGAGCTCGATTGACCATGCAACTATTCTCCCCGAGGTGGTAGGACTTCCTAGGGCTTTCTTTAAAGGTAAGTTGTTCCGCACGATGATGGAATGTGCTTGAAAATAGGGACGGAGCCTACAAGCAGTTGTAATGAGGCTGAAGGATGCCTTCTCGATTAGTGGATAGCTCAGCTCTCTTGCTTTAAGGATCTGGCAGACGTAATACACTGACTTTTGAATATGGTCCTCCTCTTGAACTAGGATGGAGCTGACAGCTTCGGGGGAGACGGCTAAGTAGAGATATAGGTCTCTCCCTCTACGGGTTGGCTCAATAGCGGCTTGGTACTCAGGTCCTCTTTGAGCTCTTTGAATGCTGTGCAACAATCCTCTGTCCACTCCATCTTTTTCTTGGGATCCTTTGTTCCCTTAGTATCTAAAAGAAATGGAGACTTCTCTTGGCTGACTTAGGGAGGAAGCGCCCTAAAACGGCTATCTTGCCGTTGAGCTTCTGAATGTCCTTCATGGTGCATGGTTTGAGTAGTCGCTCAATGGCGGCTATCTTCTCTGAGTTGATCTCAATGCCACTTTGGATAATTTGAACCCAAGGAATTTTCCCGACTGCACTCCGAAAGCATATTTGGCTGGGTTGAGCTTCATGTGGTAACGTCGAAGGATAGAAAAAGTCTCGTCAAGATCGGCTATATGTGCGGAAGCTAGCTTTAACTTTACCAAGATGTCGCCACGTAAGCTCCCACATTGCTGCCAATTTGAGGTTTGAAGATCTTGTTGAAATCTCTGATACATTGCTTCTGCATTCTTGAGACTGAAGGGCATGACTTTGTCGCAATAGGTCCCTTTGAATGAGGTCTTCTCTTGATCGTGCTTCACCATGAGGATCTGATTGTAGCCCGAGAAAGCGTCCATGAAGCTCAGTAGCTCATGCCTCGCGCTCTCATCCACTAATTGGTCTATGCGTGGTAGAGGGTAGATGTCATTTGGACAAGCTTTGTTAAGGTTAGTGTAATCTACACACATCCTCCACTTATTGTTGGCTTTCTTTACCAACACTACATTGGCTAGCCACTCCGGATACTCAACTTCCTGGATAAAACCAGCTTTCAAAAGTCGGTCAACTTCTACTACCGCTGCTTTCTATGGCTCAGGACCAAGGTGTCTTTTCTTTTGTCGAACTGGCTTGCTGTGTCGGTCGACGGAGAGTTCATGGCTGATGATATCAGGGGAGATGCCTGGCATATCTTCGGGTCCCTAAGTGAACACATCAAGGTTTGCTAGGAGGAAAGAAATCAATGTTCCCGCAATGGTTCTGTGAGATTTGATCCTATCTTGAGTGTCTTCTCGCCTCCGCTGTCAATTGGGATCTCATGTAAGTCCTCAATGGGAGTCATCCTTTCTTGCGAGTGTCTTGTGAAGCCAATATTAGGCATGGAGACTCATCTTCTCGATGGGCATGGCTTCAGCCACCCCCTTCCTGTTGGTTGAGAGCATATATCACGATCGGGCTTCTCATTGGTCACTTTTGACCACACCAACTCCTTTAGGGGTTGGGAATTTGATCATCTAGTGGTAGGTGGAAGGGATGGCTCGCAGTAGATGAAGAGTAGTCCGGCCCAGTATAATGTTGTGAGCCTGCTTGATGTCCATTGGACATCAACTATCGACTGGCAGGGGCGATGATCGACTGTTAGGGGGAGGGTGATCAACCGTTCCGGCAGTTGCGAGTGTCTTGTGAAGCCAATGAGAGGACCTCTAGAGGGTTGCAATTTAGATCGATCAATGCCCATGCGGTTGAATGCATCCAGAAATAGAATGTCAACAGAGCTCTCGGTATCCACCATGATCCTCTTCACCTCGAAGCCATCAATATTGGCTGAAATGACAATGGGGTGGCCATGAGGCGTCTCAACACCTTCTAAATCGTCGTCGCTGAATGAAATGGACATAGCCATTCTAGGTTTCTTGTCGCAGCTCCCTATTCACAGAGAATGCTTAGCATATATCTTGAGAGCATTGTTGGATTCTCCTCCAAAAGTGGGACTGCCACTAATAGTGTGAATGACCCCCTTGCTACTCTGCCCGACATCTCGATGGCCAGGTGCTAGTTGAGGTCGAGGTGACCAAGAGAGGGAACTCCGTTCGTCTCTCCTGGGAGGTGGGTCCCCCTTGTCCTTCTGTGCTACTAGGTTCTTCAAAAATCCTCTCTATATGAGATCTTCAATGTCTCTTTAGAGAACACAGCAGTCGCTAGTATCGTGACCATGGTCCCTATGATATCGACAAAACTGTCGCATATCCCTCTTCGAGGATCTGATCTCATCTGCGGAGGGGGTGTAGTGAGGAGTCCTACCTGTTACTATTTATCAAAAGCCCTGGATAGAGATGTGTTGAGGACTATGAAGACTGAAGGAGGAGCAGCTGCTCTCCTCAAAACATTTCTCAGCTCTTCCTGCCTGGGAGGATTCTAGGCTGACTTAATTGATGATGTGACGATTGGTCTCGTGGTCGGAGCTACAAATGGAGTTGGCTGAGTCAGTAAGGGAGCTACTGGTGCTGTATAGGGAACACCCGATGGTGTAGGAACAGGTCGTTGACTAGATTCAGCTGCAGTCATCACGGCTTTGTAAGCTTCGATATCTTCCATGTTCATATAACCATGAGCCTTGGCCATCAAGTGTTCATAGTTCCTAACTAGTTTTCTGGCGAGAGCTTTGGATAAATTGCCTGACCGCAGTCTTGCCACTAGAGCCACCATGGCGACTCGACTCCCTGGATCTTCATCTTCTAACCTCTTTGCCTGAAATCTCTTAAAATAGGCTCTAAGGTCTTCATCGGGCTCTTGCTTAGTGTAGATGAGCACATGAGGAGGTAGCTGAGGCTTGGAGTTAGCCAGAAAGTGGTGAATGAATTTTTGACTAAGCTCCTCAAAGCTGCCAATGGACTTCTTCTCTAGGGTGTTCCACCAAAGCTTGGCACTTTTTGTTAGTGTGTCTGGGAAGCAGCGACAGATAGTCGCCTCGGGTGCTTACAATATGCTCATAGTATCAAAATAATTCTGAACATATTCTGTTGGATCTCCCTCGCCCTTGTATTTCTCTAGTGTTGGCATCTTGAACTTCTCGACAAGTGCCTTCATGATTGAGTCAGTGAAAGGGATATTCCCCCTAATGGCGTCAGCAATGGGTTTATATGCCTGATTGCCATCTCTTGTTTGCTCATGGGCTGAGGGGGCTATCCCTAAGTGTTCTGTGCGAGGGAGTCTTAAGGCTTTTGCTATTGGATCCATCTTTCGGTGACTGGGGCTAGGGTCATCACATCTCAGTTGTTGCCTCTCAGATTTGGAGTTGGCGGGTAAGGTTCCTGTGAGGAGTCGGCTGTGTCTATAGGGGTTGAGATGCATGCTCCTGGCGGTCCCTTCTTGGCTTGGCTATAAGAGGAGTCTCCGCCGGCGGCACGTGCTGCATGATTAGAGGATGAGCCCCATGGGTGGTAGAATGGCGGCTAGTAGAATATTGGAGGGCAGCTGAGGTGGCTTGCTACGCCGCAGGAGCGAGGAAGCAGCTGAAGAGCTCCTCGGCAAAGGCCTTCAGCTGAGCTTGCATTTTTTAAGTGATTTTCTCATTGGATTCTTCGAGTTAGGCTTGAGTAACATAGCTCATCAGTAGGTTTCCCAACCTGGTAAGATCATCAGTAGCGGACATGGTTGCTAGAAGAAGAAAAGAAGCCCCACGGTGGGCGCCAAACTGTTGATGTTGGAGATCACACAATCAATAACCACTATTAGATTAGCATTCAAATGAGTGGGGTCCGCTATCTCTTCTAATGCCCGGTGGTTTGGTGGAAGAAGAAACTCTTCCGCACCAGAAGAAAACCTGTGAAAGGGCGGAGTTGGGATATCCGGTGGTCCCTTCGACGATCAAGTTAGTATGTGTTTTTTGGTAAAACCAGAGATGAAGATGTATTTTTTAGAGAAAAAGTTCTCTAGGTCAGATTACTTACCTTTTTTTGGTATACAGTTCCCTATTTATATGGAGAATCGGAGGGTATTTACGTCTTGGTATACAGTTCCCTATTTATATGGAGAATCGGAGGGTATTTACGTCACTTTGGCTAATAACAAGCTAAGGAATGAGTCAGCCGTACTTCCACGTGTCAATCTAATGATTGGACAGAGGTATGCATAAGCGGCTGCGACAAATAGCCCTAACAGGTGTAAGTTGTAAATTGGCTCAAGAGTTAGTATTGTTTCCTTGTCATTAATGGGATGAGATGGCTGATGACTGCATCCGAAAAGGTTTGAAGTGTCTTAATTATCGTGAGAGATGGGGTAATTAAGGCACTGGTCATGCAGTTAATGCGATATCGACGTATTATCAGGACCAAACACAATGCAACCGTCATTTCAGATAAGGGCTCTAACTGATCGAGTGGGGAATGATGTCGAGCATCCAAGGGATCGACTGACACCACCATTCACGTCGTCCATGGAGATAGTCGATCAAAAGATCGACAAGTATCAGCAGTCGAGTCGCTTTACGGAGGCAGCCGGCTGAAGGGTCGACAAATACTGCTTTTAGAGTCGTTCATGAGACTGTTAATCAGTATGGCTAAAGCAAAGGGGATGAGCCGTTTTCTTGACTCGGTATGGCGAGTCCAGGTAGCTCCTAATAAAAAGATTAAATTGCTCCTTTATCTAACGTATGGACTTTCCCCCTATAATCAAGAATTAAAAATAAAGAAAATGTTCAGGACTACTACAATGCTAAAGTTAAAGCTAAAAAAGTTGGGAAATGATAAGTTTATTTTAAGGGTTATACTACTCTTGTACTCCTAAACACAACGAAGTAGTGTCACAAGAACTCATAATCTCATATTACAATTAATAGAATAACTATTTGCATAGCTATCACTACTCTAGAAACTTAGCAGCCCTAAGCCCCAAACCAAGGGACAAGACACCTCTAGGCAAAGTGGGACCGACTAGTGGAAACCCACTACCCACTAATTACTTAAGCACTCATTCGTGTGCTTAAGCACTCACTTGTGGGGCCCAAAAAAGTTCACCAATTTACCATGCACTTTGGATGAACCGAGAGAATAGTCTCAATAGATTTTTTGTCATAAAAGTTATTTATTCGGTAAACAAGAGAGAAGGTGGAGTGATTGCATGCAAAAAGCTTGGGTAAGTAAATCGTGTAAGAAGTAGTTGCATGGATTTTTCATTTTTTAAAGGAAATTTTAACCTTTTAAGCTTTTCCTTTTCTTGAGAGGAACAAATGTTTTTTCAGGAAAAATTCTGTCAATTCCCCAAATTTGAAAAACCAATGTGATTCAACTCCTGGTATTACTTCCTTTGTGTAAAAATCTCAAATACAATGTTATTTTATGTGTAAGCTCTCTATATACGATGGCAACTCAGTAGTGAGAGATTAAAATGAAAAAATCCCTATTATACCCCCCATAATTGACTTTCTAATGCTCCCCCCTAAAATAGGAAATATCTCGTCTTTCCATCATCGCCGCTGTACCCAATCCAAATCCTCATTTAGATCCGAACCTGGATCCGCCTCCAGCTCTGCCATAGCCTCCTCCTTGGATTCCCTCCTCCTCCTTCGCCACCACCGACCCTTGAGCGCATCCTAAACAAGTTCGTCTCTAATGGCAATAACAAGATCTCCTCCTCTGAGCTTGCCGCCTGGTGCGCTCCAGTCTCACGAACAGCAGAGGAGGCTTGACATAGTGGAGTCCTCTCATTGTTCACTTAAGCTAAGTCGACAAGAGAGCAGTAGTTGATATGGATTTATTTAGGGACAACGAGGTATCAGGTTAGAGGTGAAAATTAGAGAAAGGGACGAAAAGAAGAGGAGCAGCAAAGAGAAATAGAGAGATACTTAGGAAATCAAAGATTAGAAAGGAAAACTAGAAGCAAGAATAAAGATGGAGATAAATTCCAATTCAAGTAATTTTGGGTCTCAAGGAGACATTAAATACTTGATCTTGAGATCTTCTAGATTCCCAATCGGGTATCATGGGATCCTGTTGAATCAAATTATTTGGTAACAATCAAAGGGAAAACTAAATGTTGAACATAAAACTGGTAAAGAGATAAGTTGAGCCCAACAATTATAATGGGTGGGCTCAGTAGAGGTCTCCATGGGTGTACTGGTTGCAACAAGTGCATCCAAAGGCCCACCTCGGCTTAACACCTCATTTCATCATTTCCCCATCAAGGTCCATATCACTACCATCTTCTCCTCCCTTGACCACCCCCTCTCCTCCTCTAAATTCTCCCGCATGATGGTTGAGACTGACTCCAATGACGGTGTATTCATGGACCTTGATGGTTGCTCATTATTTGTTCGATAAAATGACTCATAAAATATTGGTTTTGTGGAACACTATGATTGTGGTTTATCAGCAAGGAAAATGAAGGAACATAGGTGGCTAAGCTCCTTCAGTGCTAATAGTCTCTTTGATCATTCATCTATTAAGGGGTCGACTCACTCGTAATTGGATCCTAAGTGACCTGATCATTCAGAAGTTTCCTGAGAAAGGCC
>JBAKGM010067141.1:0-14328 GCA_037177215.1 Asparagus racemosus
GTAAAAATTTTAAACAGTTTGAGCCTCAAAATGACAATATAATATTAATATTATTTTATTCAATAATTGAGATTTATGTTTACATTTATTAAAATAAATATAACTGAGTTAATAAAAATCATAGAAATTATCGGACGATGAAATACTCTTCTAGAAATGAAATATTTAATATTTTGAACATTTACTCAATTTTGTATCAAAACTTACGGGTATTACAGAATGTGTAAAAATACCATGTACTATTTTAATATATAAAAAAATATGTATTAGGAAAGTATACGTATCAAAGTATTTTAAGATAAAATATGTATCGAAAAATTACGGGTGTTACATTGCACTAGTATCTAGTCAACCATTACTGATCTACGTCAGGGCAATGGACCACTCTCTTAGAGCACTTCTTGCGCAGAAGATTGACAATGGCCACGAGCAAGCCATTTACTATCTCAACCAGACTATGATTGGTGCCTAGCATTGCTATAATCCAGTTGAAAAGGAATGTTTAGTATTAGTCTTCATAATTTAGAAGATGTGACACTACCTCACTAGCCAATCGATCCACGTCATTTCAAGGGTTAATCCTCTATAGATTCTCATGACAAAACCCATATCACAAAATTCTAGGTTAGCAAAATGAGTGATACTGCTTTCACAGTACGATATGACATTCGTGCCGCAGAAAGGAGTCAAGGGTCAAGCAATAGCTGACATTTTAGCAGAGCACCCCATTCCCAAGTGTTCTAAGCTCTGCGAAGACATTTTGGATGAAGCATTGAGTTGAATACTATTTTAGACCATCAGATATGGCAACTGTACTTTGACGACGCGTCGCAACTTAACCACAAAGGATCAATTATCGCAGGAGTGGGGGTAGTACTGATCGATCCCCATGGACATGTCCTTCCTCGGGCCTACTAATTGACCGAGCCATGTTCCAACAATGTAGCAGAATATAATGCCCTTGTAATTGACTTAAAACTCGCTCAAGACATGGGTGTCAAATATCTTGAGGTCCACGGCAATTACAAGCTTATCATAAATCAGATCAAAGGAGAATATGAGGTCTGCCACAATGACCTCATACCTTATCACAAAGCAACAAGAAAGCTCGCTCAGCCATTCGAAGGTTTCTACATCAGTTATGTAGCTAACCTCCAGAACACCCATGAGGATGCTCTAGCATTCCTCGCAGCCATGCTAGCCTTCGCACCCAAATCTACCCAGTGCATCATAGTGGCCAACCATCAACTATGTTCCCCAACGCAAATCCTTGAAGCTAATGAAGTGCATGTCATGCCAACTCTCTTCGAAGTCAATGATTGGCAGTTCCCGATCATCGACTACATCTTGCACGGGATACTACCTGATAGTTCGAAGTAAGCAATCTCTATTTAAAAAAGAGGTTCATGCTTCTTCTATGATTCTGCCTTGCAGGCATTATACCAACGGTCTTTTGACGATGTATTCCACCAATGCTTGTGACCAAGTGAAGCTCGAGAAGCATTAAGAGAAGCCCATGTCGGTGCATGTGGAGCTCATCAACCAGGTCCCAAACTTCAAGACTGACTTCGTCACTAGGTTACTACTAGCCTACAATGATAGCGGATGTAGTAATGTATGCTAAACAGTGTCATGCATGTCAAGTCCATGCTGATTTCCTACATCAACCTCCAGAAGAATTACATCCGATTGTTGTTTCATGGCCATTCAAAGCATGGGGTATAGACATCATCGAGCCAAGCAGCCTGCCGTCCTCCAAAGGCCATTGATTCATCTTGACCATTACAGATTATGTCTCTAAATGGGCCGAAGTTGTTCCCCTCATGGAAGTCAAGACATCTTAAGTGATCAAATTCTTGAGGCATTACGTGCTCTATCGATTTGGTGTTCCTAGATAAATTATTCACGAGAATGGTCCTCAATTTACCAGTCGCCCATTCTTTAAATTCTGTAACAAGTTCAGAATTCAAGATGTGGCTTCTACGTCATACAACCCAGCTGCTAATAGTCTAGCTAAAGCTTTCATTAAAATCATTATCAAACTTCTGAAGATGTTCATCTCCTCTAACAAATGGGATTGGGATGAAAAATTTAGAGAGTGTTTATGGGCTTATCGAACAACAGTCCACACTCCCACTAACTCCACGCTATTTTTCTTAGTCTATGGATGTGAAACCGTGATCCCACTAGAAATTTATGTACCGTAATTAAGAATCACCATTGCCAAGAAGATGACAACCAAAGAACATCATCTAAAGTGCCTCCAAGAACTAGAAGTAGTGGATGAGCTGAGACTTCAAGCTCAGCAAAGAATTGAGATCTACCAGTCACGGATTTCAAGAGCGTTCAATAGGGGAGTCAGAGAATGATCCTTTAAAGAAGATGACTTGGTTTTAGCTGTTCGTTGACCCATGGTCATGACACATAAGACTAGAGGAAAATTCTAACCCAAATGGGAAGGTCTGTTTGTAGTAGAGACAGTCTAAGCATATCGCCTAATTGACCAAAATGGAAATAGGCTCATGGCGCCAATCAACGGGAAGTTTCTCAAGAGACACTACCCGTGATTTTGGCTGATGTTATCTCCGCCACAAAAATCTTGGTCATGTTTAAGTTTCCACCTCTGACCATAGATGTTGATCTCCTTGATCCAAAATATAATTAAAATCACCAATGAGTCATCAAGTTAACACCACACCTCTGCTTGACTCTAAATACATCATCACTGTCATGTTAACATTACACCTTTGAATAGTGTCAGCTTAAACAAATCGTCATGTTAACATTACACCTCTGAACGGGGTTTTCATCCTAAATGATCTGACTGGTTAACAGTACACCTCTGTCAGACCATTTCATCGACCGGTTAACATTACATCTCAGTCGACCTATCTTAGCAAATTTATCTAGTTAACATTACATCTCCATCAATTCGCTCTAATCAAAAATTTATTAGTTAACATTACACTTCCATTACACTTCCATCGATTTCCTACCATTAAGTTAACACTACAATTCTAAACGGTAGTCGTCCTTTGAACTCTTTTGAACCGACCAGTTAACATTACGCCTCAGTTAGTCATTCTATTTGATTAGTTAACTTTACACCTCTGTCAAATATTCTTATACTATCATGTTAACATTACACCTCTGTACAGTGTCAGCTTGATCAAACCATTATGTTAACACCACACCTCTACTAGTTTGATCCCAACATCATTCTCCCTAGTAAAGATGTCATTATGATACATTAATATTACACTTCTATCGTACACACATCAAAGGAGACAAAAGTTCTTTTATTATCAAAAAAGCTAAATGGTTACAAACGGTTCTTACAGGGAAAACGGGTAAAAAGTGTGTATCTGTGCAATACATTCAGCCATCTTAGAGTCTCTAACCTCATGGGCATCCTTCTAGGCATGTTCCCTCAAAGCTCTGGGATCGATGGGGATGGCCTGAGATCTAACGACTGAGAGCTTCTTCGTTTTAGTCTGAAGTTCTACAACTTGAGAATCCCACTTCTTGGTCAACTCGGCCAGGTTAAGTTCGAGCTCCTCCTTCTAACGTCGAGCTGCTTCGAGACACATCTGAGTTGCAGCAATGGTTGCCTTAGCCTCATTGATTGTTGCATCTTTCGCCTGGATAGCACCTTGAAGCTCTGCTTGGTGATCGTCAGTTCATGCAATGCTATTGTTCAATCCTTGAACTTTTACATTGATCTGCTCCATTTTTGCACGAGCAAACTCTCCAGCCTTACGGTGAGTTGCCAAGAGACAACGAAACTCAATCTTAGCAATACTATCGAGATTAGCCGTACAAAGCTCTTGTAACTCTTGAAAATAAAGCTGGGCTTTGTCAATCACCATCTTGACGGGTTTAGTGTGAGCAGAGCCGTTAATTCACGATAAAAGACCAAGCTGATCTCTCAACAATTTAAGAGTGCGAACAGACAAGCCTCTCTACAAATTCAAGGCAGACGCAACACTCTGGTTGAACAATCTCACCAGACTCTTCGTCAAGATCTTTATCTCCACCTCGATTAAACCTTCAGGATTAGGAGATTGAGGAACCTCAATGGGACACGAAGGGCCTGCTCTTGTGGAGACCACCATTGCATTCGTAGTAGTCGGAGAGACTGTAAGCAATACTTGTGTGGTAGTCAGAGAGATAGTCGGCAAGATTTGAATCTATTCATTGCCTGACATAAGAAATGGTGCCAGAGTGACCAAGATATTCAAAACATCTACGGTGGACGATGTTTTAGGCATAGCCATGGTAGATGAGATGGCAGTCCTCACAAGCATTTTTGTGGTCATCGGCACATCCATAGGCACGACTTCAATACCTATAGACGAGACCTCTGGCTCATCAAAAGTAGCTACAGCCATGCTTGGACCCTCATCAGAATGAGGCTTAGAACTTAGTGGCGCTACCCTTCAAAGTAGTCGCCAGTAGGAAATGACTCAAGGACTGCTCCACCCCTGGCTCCAAAATCAGGTTCATCATTTGTTAAAGAAACAGACAAAATGTCAGTTATCGAAATGAAGTAACCACACAAAACTGACTAAAGAAAACAATTCCTAGCATATACGAGGAGTTACCGATATCGCCATCAAAGCCTGTATCATTAGGCTAAGTCAAAAAGGCACAGTGTCGTCATGCCCATAGTCCACTTGCTCCTCATCATCGTCTAGAGGAATGGGTTCTTTACCTGCACTCAAGAAGCGCGCATCAGCTAAAGGAACTTCAAGGCAAACGGTGCAAATATATAAACAGAAATCACAAGAACAACCAATCCTAGACTCTAGTGTTGGGACCACAAGAGACTCCTCCCTGATCCTCGAAGAGTCTCCAAGAACAGGTTCAGGCTTAGGTGACGTCAAACGTTGCCTCTTTGAAGGTGGCGGAGGAGGAGGAATGTGTATGGGCTCTTTCCTTTGTTGCATCATCCTCTACTAGGAACTCCTTGGTGAACTGCAGGTTCAGTGGGTTCCCGGATGTTGATACCAACCTACCTTTGAGGTTCAGTCAGTTCCTAGATGTTGATACCAACCTGCCTATGAGGTGCAGGGTGTTCACCTGGCGCTTCCCAATCTTCATCTAGCACACCTTTTGCTAGAAATTCTTGGAGTCCAGGAGCTCTACTCTTCAAACCCTTCCTGGAAAGCTCCTTATACCTTCGACTAAACCAAAACATGCCAATCTTGCTCACCTTAAAGTTAGGATGAGGAGCACTTCTTTGTCGTACCATTTACAGAACCCCAACATCATGTAATAGTTAGGCATGGGATAAGAAAGTAAGAATCTAGCTACTGTGACCCCAAGAATAAAATGGTACCAAGCACGAGTCCCATCTATCAAGCTCCCCGTACACAGCAATCTGGGATTTGGATTCTAACGTACAGCTGATCATAACCAAACTAGCGAGTGAATCTGTAGGGTAAGTAGGGTTTGATGTAACACTGAGTCCCATTCAACCTGGTAATGAGGTGACTAGGTCTAATGTTCACCAACCAATTGAAGCACCCACTAGGTAAGCAGGTGAAGTGCTCACTACTCATACCATCTTCAAACTCGTCCCCATGCTTTACACCATTAATTGAGGGGAAACATCAGTTAAAGCGATAATGATCCTTATCCTGAAGAAGCCTCTGGACCCTGACAAGGTATTTGATTATCCACTTTTAATGTTCATAACCTTGAAGCAAGGCGACATTCGCTCCACCAGGTGTAGCAGCTGACATTAGTGGAGAGCAGTGTTGAGAAAACCATATCACCAGATACGTATATGGTAACTCCATTCAAGGATTGGGCGCTTGATTCCTTAGACAACAGTCTACTTATTTTAAGTATTCGGTGGCCAACTCCCTTAAGTCATGGTGGATGCAGCTAACCATTGCTGGTAGGAGAGCTAAATTATATTGAGCAGCAATCAACACAGCAGGGTGCAACACTTTGGTGGAGATACGGTCCTTTGGTCGAGAAGGCATGACGCAACCCTTCAGACAAATCAAGAAAAACCCCACAAGTAATGCTAACTCAGATATCAGTGTCTGTAACTAGAGGGATCGAACCTACATTTTTTTCTTACTAACATTGTGAAATACATATTCAGCCCAAGGAACATGAGGGACAGTAGAATCATGCCCAGTGTTCGCATTAATCCTCTGACAGATGAGGAAGTGGTAGACCAATTCTCGAAAAGCCTCCAGAATGTGGGCAACATGCAAGAGAGTGTTCAACTCCTCGTTAGTAGGAAAACACTCCTCATACGAATGATCCCCCATGGGCAAACGAGATACTTCGAACATCTCGTGCAAAGCAATCCCGATCTCTTCTGTCGGAGTGAAGAAGATATTGCTATCAGCATTGTACAGCTTTAGAATGACGTACAGTATGGGTGCACAAATCTTAGCAACATATTTTGAAGCTCTCACTGCAGCATAGAGCCCCATAATTCATAATCTCTCCTCAAAGGTGACAAGAGCGAAGTCCAGCAAATGGGTCCACCACTGGGTATCCATTGATTTAATGCAGCCTGGGAACTTGGTATCCCCGTCTGGATACTGAGCTTCAGTATTGGCAAGCTCAGTCCCAAAGTTATTTGGGACAATGGCAACTTCATTAACAGGAGCATCCTCATTTACAAAGCCCAGATGCAAGTCTATGATGTTGACTCTGTATAGCCTGTCTTGGTGAAAACCTCCTCCATGCTTCAAGGAGCCTATCTTAATGCTATCTTCTCTATTAGTGAGATTATAGCACATGAGGCGGGGCACGGTGAGATGCTGCAAAAATAGGAAGGAGACTTGATGCTCTATCACCGACAAAGCAAATTGACGATCTCCTTGAGTGTAGTACCAGTACTCTTCTCCCTAGCAGAAAAGAGAATTACCACCAAGAGTCCTATTTCCAAAGAGAAAATGTGGCTTCATCGATACGTCTTCATTAGAAACTGAGAACTTGGTGTCAGTGATTATTTCCCGTAGAGTTCTATAACTGCCTGAACGGATAGTCTCAATCCTCTCTCAGCTGATGTCTTCAAGGAATAGAGGGATATTCCTGTTAAAAGCATATGCTACTTTAGGGTCGTGGGTTCCATCATGACCGTAGTGGTAACGACGATCCACAGGAGCTTTTGAATTAGCAACTGCACAAAAATAACAAACGAGTTAGCAAACAAAGATCAAATTAAGCCGTCTTACTCAAAAGTGAAGTTCATCAAAAGGCGAACCTCACTAATAAGTGAAGACCATCTTTATCAGCTAAGTGTTGACAAGATGAAACAAAGTTCTACAAAAAAAGCAAGCTTCACTCGTATATTCGAATTGGTGAAACTCCACCCAATTCAAATAGGCGAATCTTGCTCGAGTGAAGGTCGCCCAAATTGGCGAACGTCACTCTAGCGAAGATCCCAGAAGCAGAATAATGAACTCCGCTCAAATGAAGTCTACTGTAGAAGCCTAAAAGGCTAACAATAATGAGCTCGGTCTTAGAAGTGAAGCTCATCACATTAAGCGCCATTAATGGCTGCTAAGAAGCTTCGTCACTAGTGACAGAAGCTCATCAGAAAGACCATGGTTGGTCGTAAAGATCTCACCTATGGTAGCAGATCAAGTGTTTTAAGTGCCTCGAGGCATTGTTTAAAGTCCAACAGGCTGAGAATGGGCTGATCTGAAGATCGCCATTGATGGGTTCGAAGCTTACCCACTGCCATCTTAAGCTGTACTGGTGCCTCTTCAGCTCTTGGCTGACGAGCACCTCGAGGGGAGCCTCTTCCTTTAAAGATAGCATGACGAGGAGCCATTGCTAATGAATTTTGGGAATTCTGAGAAAACAAGGGCTCGAAGAAAAGTGCAGAGTTTTCAAAATCAAAGTGAAGAAGGAGACAAACATCTATTTATAGACCAGCCTTGAACTTCACTAAAGATTCTTCACCTTGAACTTTGTTGAGTATCTTGCTAGCGAACTCCGCCGAAGATCTCGCTATTGAACTTCACCCAAAATTTCACCCTGCACTTCACCAAAGATTCCAGCCCTGATATTTGCTAGGAATCTCTCTCTGAATAAACTTCACCACAATTTCAAGCACACAGATCGAAGACCTAAATTTTAAATTGTTAGGTTGAACCTCTCTTAATCGACTCACTGAGCCTCTCCTAAGCTGACTTACTGAGCTTCGCCCAGATGACTATTTCTCAAGTAAGCGAACTTCACCCCATTCAATAGGGTATCAAGGTGAACCTCTCTAGAGCATCATAGTGAATTTTACTAAGTCTCCAAATTGAGAAAAAATCACAGCTCAATTTGTATGAGGCCTTATATCGTGAACGTCGTCAAAATGACTTGGCAAATTTCACCAAGTCTCCAAATTGAGAAAACTCCAACTCAATTTATTTAAGACTTTATCTGGTGAGCTTCAAATCGACTCTTACCGACACAAGGAAGCCTGAGCTTAACTTCCAAACATAATAACTCCATGCAGAGTTCAAATTCGCTACAAAGTAAAGTACCTACAGATCAAGCACACAAAAAATGGACAATTTCAATATTAAAAAAAGTTCATTTTCATTGATCGAAGACTCTACTACATAAACGCGACATGCATGCTATCTAATTACAAGGATGATGGATATTTATTACTATTTGCTATTGCTCTATATTCCTAAGATATGGGCAGTGTGACGACAAAATAGCATACACGAGTTACACCAAGCGACTGCCCTTGTTCCTCTAATGTTAGATTACTTAAGGAGCTAAGTTACTCCCCATGAAGACAAGAAGCATCCCTGTTGCTACAAATTGAGACATATCAGTAGCAAGAAGTACTTCTTGCAATCAAAATTTGATGTCAGACCTGAATCAGCCGCATGATGTCTAATTACGTTCTAGGTTCACATTTATGATACCTAATTACTGTCAGAGTCTTCACTCATGGAGATCCAAGGATCCTTCTTCAAGCACCATTTCAGTCTTCGAACGGTCTTAAGCAAACCTCAGCACTCGAAGCTCCACGCGTCTCTATCACAATTCAACTCACCCCAAGCTATCGATTAGTTCTTGACGATCTACTTGAGTATCGCCTTTTCAGCTGACAGCAACTCTGCCAGATGGTGAAGTATGCAGAGTTCAACTGCTTGATTGCCCTTCACTTGGGTGAGCTCCTGTTAGAGCTATTTTATTTTAGCTCCTATATCGAGGAGCGTCTCCGATCTAGGTGATGGACACTTAGACATAGAGAAGAAGAAGAAGAGATGAAGGCGGTGAGAATGGAAGGGGATGGCAACTATTTATATCCTCTTTCAAATCCTAACTCCCGAGAAAATCACATCTTTTGAGATTTGATTGGACTAGACAAAGAGACTAAATCTTAGCCTAAAACTTAATCAAATCTACAGCGGATGTCATGAAATCTCCAATCAAGAGATCTCAGCCGCAGATCATGGTGCAAATCCAGAGGTGAATCTCAACAAACTTCGCTAGTCAGCTAATGTCACCAACCAACGAGCTTTGCCAATACAACTCAAAATAAATTGAGTCTTGCCAGCTAGCAAATATCACTAATTGACGAAACTTCACCCAACAACCCGAAATTGAGCAAGCTTCGCTCATACCCAGAACCAATCGAACTTCGCTGATTTCTCAACATCGCCTCAGCAACAAAAAAGGCAAATTTCGTTCCAAACATGGAGTTGGGTGAATACAAGTATCATCGAGCCTTCGATACAAGTCTACAAGTAAGGAAGCTACGCTCAATAGTATACCTCTAGCAACCAAGTAGGCAAATAAAGACACGTTTTAACCTAAACAAGAAAATTCAAGCCACGTTCAATAGTACTTCTCTGGCTATTTACCCAAAGTATTTCAATCCTAGCTACAAATCAAAATGCAAAATCTTGAAAACTTTGGGTGGGGGGTTTTGTAGATGGTTAAAATGTATTTTTTACCCAAGCTAATAATCAGCTTGGATCTAAGAAGTGAATACCCATGGGCTAAACACTTCAAATGGGCCCAAAGTTAAGCCCACAACAAGCTGCAGTGAAATTCGCCTAACAATTAAAGCGAACCTCACCAAACAGCCTTTGTCGACTTGACTCAACCAAGTCAAAAGTGATTCAACTCCCAAAACACACCCCAGGCTAAGTCAAAGGGTCTCATCCATCGACTAAACCTAGAGTCGAATTCTGTGTTAAATTTGAGCTTATAAGCGAAGCTCATCACAACGAACGTCGTCCACAACAACCCAAGCGGACCAAGTCATCTATCCCTGAAGAAGACTCACCCACGTATGCAGCGACCCTCGCCCGTGACCTCAGCTAAACATTCGCCCATGCCTTCAGTGAACTTCATTAAGTCTGTGAATTTTGCCAAATAGCTATTTTGAAGGCTATTTTCAAGGAATAACTGCCCCCCATTATCTCCTACTTTAGTGGCCGCTTGATCCATAATTAAGGACCATTAACTCTCTCTTTTAGACTATAAAAAGAGGGGAGATTACTCATTTTGAGAGAGCTAAGAAGATCGAAGGAGGTCATAGAGAGATCAACTCAGTTGCAAAGAGAGATTCCTATTATCGCATTTACGATCCAATTGAGTGAAAGTGTCAAGAGAAGACTGAGCTATTTTCCAAACCACTAAGCTCTCATCCACACTAAAAGACTCATCGTCTTAGTCGGTGCATCAATGGAGTACAAGATCAACGCTCCATCGGCACACAGAAAAAAACCCTCCCCAAGAAAATATAAAATTTTCCTTCGTTTCACTTTTATTCTTCTATTGTAATCTGAGCTAATTACAATACTAAAAGAACCCGAAACACAAGGCATGCACTAACGCGGCTAACTCAAAAGACCTTAGTGCCCTCTCAGGATAAAACCAAGGCATGCACCAACGTGAATGACTCAAAAAACTGGGTGCCCTCTCGAGATAAAACTAGGGCACGAACCAACACTGCCAACTCGAAAGACCTTGGTACCCTCTCGAGATAAAACCAAGGCACCGACTCAAAAGACCTTGGCATCACTTGAGAAAACCAAGGCACTCCATCGACTAAAATACCTTGGTACCTATCTATGATAAAACCAAAGCACGTTAACAGCACAAGAACCTTGATGCCATCACAAGTCTAAGGCATAAGGTTGAATCGCGACACTCGCCGCTCATACAGCCGAGTCACCTCGACCCAAAGAACCTACTCATCTTAGTTACGAATCTCAAAATGAGGTAAAGTGCATATAAACACAAATTTAGACAAAAGAAGTACGCCAATCGAGAAGATAAAAACATAATTTTCATTCATATATCAAAATATTTACATTATTATTCACACTAATATTTACATCGATAAAAATAAAAATAAAAAAAAGAGGTACATAAGGCTCTTAGGGGACTCGACTTGGATCAGGAGTGGGACTGTGAAGCACGCCACTCAGCTTAGGAACTGGAGTCAGCTAAGAAGAAGTAGGGGCAACCTCTTCTTCTTCGTCATCAGCCAAGATATCCCCCACGGAGCCATCTCCTGACTTCTCACCTTCTTCGTCTCCATCATCCACATCCAGCATTAATCAGCACTCTTTGGCCTCTATCTCCTTCAAGATATCGAGGTAAGTGGTGATTCGACAGGAGTAATAGAGATGGTCAGGTTTGGGGCGAGACTCATGGAGGAGCTACTCTAGGAGATAGTCGAAGTCGGATTTACATGCCACGGCCACCTCCACCTTGCCTCAGGGGCTATCGTGGTATTTATCCCCGATCTCAAACTGATAAGCCTCAAAGTCCAAGTGGATGTGGTGGCTCTATAGTGTTCGCATTTCAGCTCGTTGCCCCTTGGCCTCCTTTCTCGTTCGGGCTGCCTCCTTCTTCAGTTTCTCATGGGCATCCACCTCCTCCTTCAGCTACGCTTGGAGGTTCTCAACCTCTCGGCGAGCACCCTGAGCCCACTCAAATGTGACCCCACAGTCTCCCCTCTCAACCTTGAGCTCGTTCTCTAGATACTTCAGCCTATCGTCCCGCTCTAGGATGTCATGCTTGAGGTGGTCGATCTCTTCTTCGAGCTTGGCGACCGTGGCTGACTGCTTTATGTGATGTGCCTAGAGCACCTCAATCATTTTTTTCCTGAGTTTCTATCTCCCTATGCTATTTACCCTCGCTCTGGCTCCAAGCTACCTGCTCGGCCTCCAGTGCAGCAACCTTCTTCTCAGCCTCCTCTCGGGCTGCCTTCTCTACCCCTAGCTCCTCTTGGAGTTTAGCAGGGATGCCTCACATATACTTAAGCTGAGAGAACAACTCTTGCTCGACCAAGGCCTCCCGCAGAAGGTAGCCTTTGAGGGCATGGTGGAGCTCGACTTTAGGCATCCCGGAGAGGATCTCATCATCACGCTCTAAGTAGAATTGCTCCAGAGCTTGAGACTGGGCTCTCTGAGACTCCAAGACTGAGCTCCTCTTGTCGAGGTGCTACTTGGGAGTGAACCGATAGTCTGCAGATAGCTCCCTATTGTATTAGGGGCCTTCCCTCATTGAGCCAATCAGCATGGCCCTCAGCTTCCCCCCAACACATTCGGACCAAGCTCTTCGATGCGGTGGGGGATGGCCCACTCACAGGCACCTCTTAGAGACGGAGTAGCATTGACCTTCATCAATGCCTCCTCTGCTGCTGGAGGTTGGACCATCTCCTCCTCGGCCATAGCTGACGCCTCGGTAGGCTCTTTGTCAGGTCTGTGGGCTAACTCAGCTAGAGGAGCTTGTGTCGTCTCCCCCTCAACCCAAACCTCAGTCTCGATGGGCTGCACTGCTTCCTGTCCCCCTGCAGAGTGAATAGGGGATGCCTCATCAAGAACTACTACTTCTGGTGGCTCGACAGAGGGGATGTCGGGGGCCTAGCGATCTTGGCTGACTCCCTAGATTTGGATGGGAGCACCTGCCTCCACCACTCCCCCCGATCTATTTTGAGCCATCCCGACGCTCCCATGGGGACTTCGGCTGCTCACCTTTCTCCTCTTCTTCTTCTCCTACCTCTCAGCCTGAGCAATAGCATTCAGCCCTACCAGCCGAGCAGTGATCTCAGCAGTACTCGCCGCAACCATCTCAGCCTCTACGGGGGCTAACTCGGCCCTCAAACAATTTTGCGGCCTAGTAGCTAACCTCGACAGTGCATCCTCTGACTCTTTCAGTGGGAGACCCAAGACTGCAGCATGAATGGTGACCTCCTCTATCGATGGGACGTGGGATATGCCGACCATTTGAAGCACAGCTGACTCAAAGAGATTGCTGATCTCCCGAGACCTAGCATAAGCCTGAATCTTGTCAAGCCCCTGCCTCTCCACATAGGTGAGTAGACCTGGCTTCAACACATCTCTCTTGATCTCGAGCCAAGTTGGGCACGATGGATTGGGGTCGGCCCCAAAGACCCACATGAACCTCTCTTTCCAATCTTTATTGGAGTCGAGTGCACTCGAGATGAGTTTAAACCCGCCCAAATTTTGGAAATAAAAGTTCCCCTCCTTCTTCACCGTCTTAACACTGACGACATGGCTGAATATGCACAGGCTTGGGTCGATGCCGACCTAATGGTAGATCACGATGACCCCACCAACATAGCAATGGAGTTCGGTTTGATTTGCACAGGGGACACCCTGAGAGCTTAGCAGACTTGACATAGGAAAGGGTGGAGTGGCAACTAGAGCCCATACTCAAGAAGCTTCAGTTAGAGCCGTGCTCTATCACCACCATGATCGTATACGACCTTAGATCTCTCTAGTGCTGACAACGTGAAAGCTTGAGGGAGATCGAAGTGATTGTAATAGGCTTCGAGCTCTGTTGAATAGACCTTCGAGTAGAATAGCATGAGGAGATTGATCCTCATCTCATTACAGCCACAATCAAAAGGGGTGGAAGCCATAACAGATCGTTGGAGAACTGGTCGGAAAATCGCCTGAACGCAAAGGGTTAGTGTTTCAGAAAACTATTCAGAAAGCTTGTAAACAGAGCTCCTTCTCAGAGGTGGAATGTATATATAGGCCTGAATCTAGACACGTGTCAAAATCAGAATGGTTGACTCTATCGAAATGGATGGTTGTGATCGACCTCAAAATTTGAACCGATCATACGGAGAACAAAGCATTTTCCTTCAGTCAAGGCGCCACTCAGCTCGAGAATCAAAGTGATGACGGCGCACCATCTTTGCTGATATCAAAAGGTCACTACAACAGTAACACGTTGCTTTCCTCATAAATGCAGCTGGAGAGCCGCTAACCGATAGCTTTTTAAACTTTCACCCGTACTCGGCCAGCCGAGTTCAACGGGAAGGGGGCAAGTGTTATTGCGTGC
>JBAKGM010067152.1:0-14328 GCA_037177215.1 Asparagus racemosus
CTTATTGTTAGGTCGGCCTTGGATCCATAATAATATTATAGTTCCCTCTACTCTTCATCAGTGTCTAAAATATGTAGACACAAATAATGAAGTTAAGACGGTGGTCACGGTCAAGCAACCATTTAAGGGGATGGAGAATTACTTCACTGACTCCCTCCTTTACGGTGACAAGTCTGATACTGAATCATCGGCCCGAGGCACAGACAGCAGCGGGGAAGTTGACACCGAAGTGGGGCTTGATTACGATGGTGGTTTTATTTTAAATGACATTGTACCCATTGTAATCAATCTTGATGATAGAGAATCGTCGAATGATGGTTGTAATTGGCAACTTGCTGATGAATTAATAAAAGACGATTTAGAGTACTCGTTGTCTTTTGCCGATGTGATGATAGAATTGTACGATGACCCCGAGCTACACTTGCCAACCCGGTCGTCCTGTATAACACAGAAGCTATTCCAAGACTCTTTTGGTGCAACACTTGTCATCTTAGGTAGAATAAGTAATGAAAAAGATTTGGTCTATGGTAAAGGAGATGCAATTCTGACACCAAACCACTTTTTAGGGGAGCATGTTGATGACAACGGGCCTGGACTTCATCTATTCAGATATAGTCCAGAAACGCCTCATGAAGAAGTGAGGGTATGACTTTGCAGAAGGGGGAGGTCTTTGTTTCGGACGAGGTCCTCAAGTCCTACACAAAGCTGCGCATGTCCCAAGGGGGAAACCTGACAATTATTACGTATTCAGAAGAGGATTGGGACATGTATCCTCCTCGGAAGACGAATGCTCCTAGTTGATTGACGACCAATTACCCAATACAGAAGATGGATATTCATCCGACTCATCTGCCTAGGATTTTGACGTCAGCCTTGGCGAAGCCTTCAAGGCTCTAATGTTAAATATGGCTACAGCCGACCCCGCCACAATGGAGGGCAACGAGGAGATGTCAACATGGGAAGACCCGTGGATTTATCACCTCAACATGCAATATGGGGACCGATTCAAGCAAAGAGAACCCTCCACTGAAGACATAGTCCTTCAGGTCAATACGGGCGACGAAGCTAATCCAAAACCAATATTCATGAGCGGTAGTCTTCCGACAGATGGCAAGGAGGAATTGATCGCTCTTGTTAGGGAATATATCGACGTGTTCACTTAAAACTATGAAGATATGCTAGGGCTCGACCAAAATGTGGCAACCCACCACCTCAATATCAAGATGGATGCCAAACCTATCAAGCAACAGAAAAGACAGTTTCATCTGCAGATTATGGAGACAATCGTGGTGGAAGTCAAAAGGCTCATCGATTCAGGCTTCATCACAGAGATACAACATCTAGATTGGGTGGTAAATATTGTCCCAGTACTAAAAAAGAATGGGGGTAATCAGGATCTGTGTCGATTACAGAGACCTGAACACCGCATGCCCAAAGGAGGACTTTCCTCTCCCAAACACCGATGTTATCATCGACAATACGTGTGGATTTGAGAGAATGCCCTTCATGGATGGCTTCTAGGGTTATAATCAAATCAAGATGCACCCAGATGATGCCAAACACATGACATTCAGAATTCCTCTAGGCATCTTCTACTACACAGTCATGCCGTCCGGTCTGAAGAACGCATGCTCTACGTACCAGCGAGTAATAATGAAGATTTTCTAAGAACATCTCAGGAAAATAGTCGAGTGCTACATTGATGATTTGGTCCTGAAAAGCCGCGATAAATGTGATCACATTAAAGACATGAGGATAGTGTTCGAGCTCATGTGAACTCATCAGCTGAAGATGAACTCTGCCAAGTCTTTCCCTGGGATGTCTAGTGGCAAATTTCTCAGATTCATCATCACTAATAAGGGTATCCACATTGACCCTAATAAAGTAAAGACGATACAAGAACTGTAACCCCCAAAGTATCTAAGAGGGCTCAAGGGGTTACAAGGGCGATTGGCGTATATACGGCGATTCATCTTGAATCTATCACGGAAGTGCCAGCCATTCTCCAAACTGAACAAGAAAGGCATGACATTTGTTTGGGACGACACTTGTCAGAAGGCGTTTGAGGATATCAAAGCATATTTGGCAAAGCCTCCTGTTCTCATTGCACCGCAGTCGGGTAGACCGTTCTTAATTTACACCAAGGCAATGGACCATTCGTTAAGTGCTTTACTCATGCAAGATGATGACAGCGGTCACGAACATGTAGTATATTATCTGAGCCAAACTTTAGTGGGTGCTGAGTCTCATTATCTAATGATCGAGAAGCAGTGCCTTGCGTTGGTGTTCACGATTCAGAAGATGCGGCACTATTTAGTCGGACAGACTATTTATGTTATCTCTAATGTAAATCTAGTCTGAATACTCATGATGCAACCAACCTCCATGAATTGGCGTTTGGCGAAATGGGCCTTGCTCTTGTCCCAATATGACCTGCACCTCAAGGAACAGAAGTCGATCAAAGGACGAGCAATTTGTGACCTTTTGGCAGCAAACCTGACAGCGGACACAGCCGAATTATATGATGATTTACCAGATGAAGCTCACGAAGTCAATACTACATCACACAAACAAATATGGCGCTTATACTTCGATGGAGCATTGTATGCGAGAAAATATTGAGAAAACTTGTAAAAAAATTGATTGAATGTTGTTCTCTCTAACTGACTTAGAAAAAGAACGATTACATGTCTCTCAAATGCAATCCCTCTCTAACTGACTTAGAAAAAGAAATTACAAAACTCTCTCGATCGGTTTCCCGATTTACAAAATAGAGAAAGATCGACGGAGATCCTTCCCTTTGTTTAATCCGGGTTCTTCACGACAGCGATGGGAGTTTGAATCTTGTATCCTGTTGACGATCTGACCATCTTGACTCGTGGAACGAGGTTGAAAAGAACTCGCAAATGAGTTTAGTACTCTAACGAGTTTGAGAACTCAAGAAATGAGTTCTGTAACTTTGCATGAGTTTAAGGTCCAAGCCAAAGTCTTCAAAAGCTCAGGTTGAAGACTTCAGAAGCCTCCTTGATCGATCCAATAGAAGTCTCTCTGACTTTTTAGAAATCTCCCCAAAGAGCTCTCTCCAAGTCTTTTCCAAGAATCCTCCAAAGCCACCTTAGCCGAATTCTTCCTCCCTTCTTTAGCTGAGCTTTTAGCTATTTATAGGGGTTTAAGGGGTGTAACTGACCCCTAAAATCACTCCTGAACGAGGGTTAATGGCCCTCAGATCGTGCGAAACAGTTTTAGAACCGTTTAGAACATGTTTGAACAAGTCAAATGTGAGATTCGCATTCTGGAGCAAGCTTCGCATTTGCAACAGTGAAAACGCGTAGGCGAGCCTCGTGTTGCTACAGTAAACATGGAGGTGAGGTCCGCGTTGCTACAGTACCATGCTGTTGCTACAGTACCATGCTATAGTGAAACGCGGAGGTGAGGTTGGCGTTGCTACAGTAAAATGCAGAGGTGAGGTTTGCGTTCCTGCTGCTTCGGTGAAAACGGGGACGTGGGCAATGCTACAGTAAAAGCGGAGGTGTTACAGTCTATGCTACAGTAACACAGAGGTGAGGTTAGTATTGCTACAGTACCATGCTACAGTGAACGCGGAATTGAGGCTTGTGTTGCTACAGTACTATGCTACAGTGAACGCGGGGGGTGAGGTTCACGTTGCTACAGTAAACGTAGAGGTGAGGTTCCCATTGCTGCTACTCTGGTGAGAACGCGGACGTGGGCAAATGCTACAGTAAACACAGAGGTGCTACAGCCATGCTACAGTACGCGGAGGTGGCCTTCTTTGCTACAGAAACGCGGAGGTGAGCCTCCTTGCTACAGTAAATGCGGGGGGAGGTGGGCCTATTTGCTACAGTACACACAGGTCTGAGCCTTGCGTTTATTTTTGACATCCTACAAGCATCTCGAGCTACTAATGTGGCGAGCACCCCCGGATGTTCTAAGATTTCTGTCTGGGTCGGAGTTATCTTAGTTTGCTCGGGGAAACATGTGATACCATGGGCTTATTCACTAACTGAGCCGTCTTCCAATAATATGACCGAATACAACGCATTGCTTATTGGACTCAGTTTCGCCAAAGAGCTGGGGGTCAAATATCTCAAAGCCTATGGCGATTCGCAACTCATAGTCAAATAGATCCGTGGAGACTATGAAGTCAAGAATCCGGATCCAATCTCGTATCACTAGGTGGCAGTTGAGATGGCAGACTCATTCAAAGAGTTCTTCATCGAGTATATCCCGTGCCTTCAGAACGCCTACGCGGATGCATTGGCGCCGCTGGTGGTGTCGTTGGCACAGCTTCCCGAGACCAAGCAATTAGTCACTGTCCAGACTCATCAGCTATTCGTACCAATGTATAACGAAGATAGTGAAGAGGAGGAAGACAAGGGGGCGATTACGAAGGAGGTATACTCAACCCAAACCAAGTTGGAACCCCGAGATTGGCATTTCTTCATAATTGACTACGCACTACATGGTATTTTACCAGAGGACACAAAGAGGAGAGAATCGATCCGACGAAGAGCACTAAGGTTCTTCTATGATATGGAGACCCAGATGCTATATCATCGTGGGTACGATGGCTTACTACTCCGGTGCCTTTCGAACAAGGAAGCAGAAGAAGTCCTTCGGGAAGCGCATGGAGGGGAATGTAGCACACACTAGCATGGTCCCAAACTGTATGATTGTATCAGGAGAATGTGATACTTCTAGCCAACGATGATTAGTGACGTAACCGAGTATGCTCAAAAGTGCCACGCGTGTCAAATTCACGCGAACTACATGCATCAGCCTCCGGAGCAGTTGCATCCTTTGGCTACATTCTGGCCATTCGAAACATGGGGATTGGGCATTGTGGGTCCTATTTTTCCTACATCGGTTAAAGGTGATCAGTTTATTCTCGCGATTACCGACTACTTCTCCAAGTGGGTTGAAGCAATCTCGCTTAAAGAAGTGAAGATGAGTAATGTCATCAAGTTCATTAAACACCATGTCATCTACCGACGCGGTGTGCCGAGACGGATCATACACGACAACGGTCCTCAATTCATCAGCAATGCTTTCATCAGGTTTTGTGAGAAATTCAAGATTAAAGACGTCTCATCGACGGCTAACAATCTCGATGCAAACAGATTAGCGGAGGCGTTCAACAAGACAATCAATAAGATATTGTCAAAACTCATGAAGACCAACAAGCGAGACTAGGACGATAAACTCAGAGAAGCACTCTGGGCATATCGCACTACCGTACGCACGCTGACCGGAGCTACCCCGTACTCTCTGGTCTACGGGTGTGAATCAGTTCTTCTGCTGGAAATCTAAATCCCGTCACTTTGCATCGCCCTCGCAACAGAGATGGCGACCAAAGAACAACATTAGAAATGCCTCGAAAAACTTGAGATGTTAGATGAAAGGTGGCTAGAAGCTCAACAACGCATTGAGTTCACCAAGCCAGGAAGTCGAGGGCTTTCAACAAAAAAGTACAGCAGAGGCGTTTTAAGGAAGGAGATTTGGTCCTCGCTGCTCGACGGCCGATAATTCTCGACTCCAAGAAGAAAGGTAAATTAGAACCCAAATGGGAAAGACCGTTCATAATAGAGACAATCTATTTGAACGGTGCATATCGCCTGATTACCCAGAATGGCGACAGGCAATTAATACCAATAAATGAGAAGTTCCTAAAAAAATACTATCCTTAGTATATTCGGGATAACCCGTTTCATCGGGAAGTTCCTCGTGAGATATTTCTCCCATTTTTCTCGAGAATAACCCTGAATTTATCCTCCACCACAAATTCCCTCACTAATCAAACTCATTGACGGTGGGTCTACAGAAAACTTTCTAGTCTAATCCACCAAAATCTCGTCTTGATTTCTTCCATGAATAAGAGGTCCACTCAAAATTTCCTTCACGCTAGAGATAGAATAAAAATCCTTCCTCTCCAAGCGTAGGACCCTCTTCGTGATAAAGGGTATGTGCTGGAATTTCCAGATCAGGTCGTACCAACTGAAGGTCACCTGAATCTTCCCAATTCTCAGAGTGGAAATCCTCCTCTTAGTTTCCCCTTTCCAGATAGCGCCGACTGAAGGTATGCACCGGAATTTCTAGATCAGGTCATACCGACTGAAGGTCGCCTGAAACTTTTCGCGTCTCAGAGTGGAGATCCCACTCTTAGTCGCATTCCTCTTCCAGGTAGCGCCGACCGAAGGTGTGCACCATAATTTTGAGATCAGGTCGTACCGATTGAAGGTCACCTGACGCTTCTCGATTCTCAGAGTGGAGATCCCACTCTTACTTTCACCCCTTTCCAGGTAGCGCTGACTGAAGGTATGCGTCGGAATTTCCACATCAGGTCGTACCAATTGAAGGTCGCCTAAATCTTTCTGATTCTCAGAGTAGAGATTCTACTTAGTTTCATCCCTCTTCCAGGTAGCGCCGACTGAAAGTACGCGTCAGAATTTCCAGATCAGGTCGTACCGACTGAAGGTCACCGGAATCTTCCCGATTTTCAGAGTGGAGATCCCACTCTTAGTTTCACTCCTTTCCAGGTAGCGCCGACTGAAGGTATGCATCGAAATTTTTAGACCAGGTCGTGCTGACTGAAGGTCGCCTGAATCATTTCGAGTTTCAAAGTGGAGATCCCACTCTTAGTCTCATTCCTCTTCCAGGTAGCGCCGACCAAAGGTATGCACCGGAATTAGAATTTCTAGATTAGGTTGTGCCGACTGAAGGTCGGCTGAGTCTTTTCAATTTTCAAAGTGGAGATCCCACTTCTTCTTTCATGAAGGAGATGAGATTCTCCTTCCTCCCCACGAATAAGAAATAGGATATAAAATTCTTCCTCTCCTGTTTCGAGTTTATCTTCATTTGGAGACATGACAAAAATCCTTCCTCTTCACTTTCGGGAAATAGAATATAAAATTCTTCCTTTCCCACATCAATATTTTCCAATCATTCAATCTAAGATTCATCTTGTGGAATTTGACCCCGAATCCTAAGTAGTGATAAGTCGATGCCTCACACGTGTCTCCGGGTTAGTCTATCCCCGTGAAAAAGTTAAAGTCTATGTATTCAGTATCATAGCACCAAGTCTAAGAGAGTTTCATTCTTTTAGCACAATGTTACGTATGGAACAGATTTAAAGTAATCCACATGCTAGCCGGATTCAAACGGTGATCGGTAAAGGCACATTAAATCTGTTGAGGGCTGGGGGTTTGCCAATAACCCTAAAGTCGACGCCTAACATGAGGTGCCAGTTAGTCTATCCTCGTGAAAAAGACAAAGTCTATGTATTCAGTATCATAGCAACAAGTCTAAGAGAGTTTCGTTATTTTAGCACAACGTCACATGCGGAACAGGTTTTGATAATCTGCATGTTAGCCCAATTCAAACGGTAATCGCTAAAGGCCTATCAAATCCGTTGATGGCTAAGGGTTTGCCAAAAAACCTAGGAGTATTGTGGTTAATTACTTCGAACGAAATAAAAGAATCATATTAAATCATAAAAAGAGGAAGACATGTTCAATTAATGAGAAGACAAAGACTGAAGTTGCGTCACTTAAACATCAAACTTATGACAGCAGATTTGTTGTTGTAGTTTGGACAATTCATCGATGAAAGCTTGTTGAAGTTCCTCCTGTAACTCAGCCCTGAAAGACTCCTCACTGGTGTTCAGTATCTTTGTAGCTCCCTCCTTAATCTCAGCCAGCTTCTGCTTTGAAAGTTCAAACTTCTCGGACACGATGGCGAGAGTTTCTTCTTTGTTGGCCATTGTTAGCTCCAAGACACTCAAGTTCTCTTTCTCTGCCTGGAGCGCCTGCTTGAGATGTGCTATCTTGGCCTCACTCCCTACGACACAGGACTGAAGATGGTCTAGAGATGATGAAGTCTCAATGACAACGGTCTCAAACTGATGCGCTTAGTCTCGCTGCATTTGGATCTCAAGTCCAGCAAAAACACGAGTATCACGCCAAACCTCTAGGCGAGCCTCTATCTGCGTGGCTATGTATGAAGAAATGCCCACTGCCTCCAGCTCCTGAAATCTCTAAAGCTTAGCCTCAAGATAGTCAAGATCATTAGTAATAGCCTGGGCTAGCTCTGGGTAGCCTGCATCCTGTATCAAGCCCGTCCTGGGATCAAGAATCAGCTTAAACTGATGAAAAGAAAGCTCGCTGCTGAGAAGCGTGTCTATCACCGTGGTTACGAAGGAGAGAAATGAGCGGACCTCTATGCTGATGATAAGCCGAGATGGATCGTTGTCCGACATCAGCACTCTCGCTAAGTCATGAAGCTTCACTGTAGGCCCTACAAGTAAAAAGAGAAGAGTTAAACACTTCTGAAAATTAAGTCAGAGATTGGTATAAGTATTCTTAGCTGAACAATCCGTACCTGCTTCCATTGGTACAGCTCTTTGATCTAATGGGGCTATCGAAGGAGCAACAGTCAGTGGTGCACCGACTGTCGCAGTCGGTCTCTCGATGTGTACGTTTGGCATGACAGCAGCCGCAGTAACCGATTCTGGAGGAGCAACAGAATGAGGAGATCCTGCCACCAACAAAGTGAATTCGCAATTTCATTGAATTATAGTCATACTAGTCAAGGTTGACTGGTCCTATGATTAATGAAAAAGGGGAACCCGAACCTTTAGAGGAACTAGCCTTGGTATTCTCGAGAATTGCTGGCTCAGGCTAGACATCACGTGGAGGTGATTGTTCCGAGGCGAGCCATGTATCAGGTCATCGATGGGCGTATCCACGGGCAAGCCAACTTCATCAAAGTCCTCTATCGAAAAATCTGACATAAGAGGACATAAGTGGAAGAGGCAAAATCGGGAACCTACAGCCGGTTGAAATGGCTTACCTCCTACAGGGGAGTTGGCCGCTCTAAGCCCCACGTCCATATGTGCTTCCTGTAATTTTTCTAAAAGAGCAAGAAGCATAGAGGTAATTAGAGGAGGCGCGGATTCGGAATCATTCAATTCCCGTATTCACCGTCTAAATGGGATATTATCGATATTAGATGTACCTGGGTTAGCCAAATCAGGTTCTATGTTGGTAGTCTCAGGCTCCCCCGTCATACCTCCGTGCACCTATTGAGTGAAACTGTGCTCGGCAAAGTCGGGAAGGGGAGGAATCAAAGTTGGTGTCACCACCCCCACATTCTCCTGCACAGAGATGAAAGCCGTGAGCCCTGAGAGCAAAAAAATAAAATAATCAAAGGGACTATATGATGGTTAAGCATTACCTCTATCACTGGCAGGGTCTTCACCAGTCAAGTCCACATCGAAAGCCCGAGGAACAGAATGGGACTTATGGGCTAACTTCTTTCACTTGACAGTCTGAGCCCGAGCCCGAGCTTTTCCCCCGTAACGAGGGTGAACCTCATCCTTCGCAACTGAAACTCCAGAGAAATTGAGTTGTTGTCAGATCTAATAATCAACAAGGAAGGAAAGAGAAAGCGAAAAGGGGAAAAGAGAGGGCCAAAGTCCTCATAAACTGTGACCTCTCCATGATCGTCTCCTGAAGCCCCATTAGCAGAACTGAGGATCTCCTTTTCATCTTCATCTGGCTGACGAGTCCTGCAGCGCTTCCGTTGTGCTTGAGCAGCCCTCTGAATCGTTTGAGTGTCAGCCTGAGAGATCTTTTTAGCCACCAATTCATCGAGCGGCTTCACAGGAACGGACTCGTTGGCTACCAAGAGCTAACTGCAGTATAAAAATGTTGACTTTAGCTAGCGGTCAACACTCGGGAGGCTAAACCTAGCACCAGTACACCCTGTCACGCTCCACAACCACGCTCAGACCCCGTCTACCAATCCGTCGTGAGTCTGAAGATACCGATTTGGATTTCCAATGTAAAGTTGGTCTTAATCGAGCTGACGGGCGAAGTGACAAGGGAGATATGGCTTAATGAAGCACTCATCTCTCACCCGAAAGGTGAGATAGCCTAGCCCGATATTTGTTAGCCAATTAAAGCAACCAACATCGAGTGAAGTCTGATTTGTCCTCAGCCTCTCCTCGTCGATCATAGACTCTCTAAGCTGACTGGAGAATCAGGGGAAGCATCTGGAGAAGACCCAACCTTTGTGAATCTGTAGCTATTTCTTTATCTCTGTGAATCCATGCCCCTACCATTTACAATCCTCCAATGATTGAAGTAAAGGGGTAGATGAGTCTGTGAGCCTCGGTGATAACATCATGTCAGGGCGGTGAAGGATGAACCAGGCCATTAAGTAGGTGTATGAGAGCTCCACCCTAACGTTAGGAATCTCAGACGAGGGTTCGCCTTTCTCCTGAGTAAAGGCGCTGATTATCTGACGGAACCCACTATGAACATTAGCCACCATCACTGGAAGAAGGGAAAGTTCTTTCTTGTGGACAAGTTGAACTACAGGATAGAGTACCTCCAATGGTAAGGCATCGCCAGACTGATAATGTACCATGCACTTCTTCAACCAGATTGCGAGGTAGCCAGCTAAAAGAGTCATCGACTGGATTGGCTTCACTGCATGCCACAGGAAAGTCGCAAACTTGGTCCTTGCAGGAAAGTCATCCTCGGTACTGCCAAGGGTGTAGGAGCTAGCGCTGGACTTCTTGATCAGCTCATTTACCTTTGAAGGAGTGAGAGGCACCAACTCGCAAATATTCTCACTGGACAGGCTCTCCAGGTGCTTGAATAAATAGTTCGCAAATTGCTCTAAGCTCACTTGTGACTTTCTCTTCGCTAGTGGCTCAGTCTGTGCCAAGGCGATGTGATAATGGCAGGTGAGGTCCCATAAGGTGTCATAACGGCCGGGCAGGCTGTCCCTCAATCGGCCCAACTCTCGGTTGGAAGGGAAATACTCCTGATACATCATCTTCCCCATGGGTAAACCGGAGATCCGATGCATCTCATGGTGTGCTAGCCCCAGCTCACCATGCTTGGTCAAGAATGTATTTGAATCAGGATCATAGAACTCATATAAGGTGAAGAAGTGGCTAGCGTTGATCGGGAGCCCATACATGGTGGTGTGGATCGCGGCATATAAGCCATAGGCACAAACACCTCGCTCCATCGGCTAATGACATATCTCATCAGACGGGTCTACCAGAGCTTATCTACAGAATGAACCTAGCCATAAAATCTGTAATGCGACACTAGCATCTCTCACCCCAGCATCGCGAGATGATTCTTCAAAGTCTGGGCAGCAGTGAAAAACTCATCACGGGGTGGTGAGTCTAACCCCAATACGCCGGGACATAATCTGACAACCCCGTCCTTGCTCGAGCCTAGGACCGCCTGGTGGGTTATGAACTCGCAGTGAATGTGGTCGCGCTCCTCTGTCAGATGCCACGACATCTCCCGTTTCACGGCCTGGTGTCTCAGCTCGATTAATGAACAATGGCGAGCTATCCACGGGAGGTATAAGGACCCTCCATCATCCTTGTGCAGCCACTGCTCACTATCGATGAAGGCTGCATCTGTGTCCTCGACCGAGTCGCTGAATAGATAACCCATCTTTCTTAGAGGCTGAGTAGAGCTGGTATCCCTCACAAGTGGTGCGTCGGTCATCAGTAATCTCAGTACACGAGTGCTCCCCTCAAGTACTACCTGGGTGACCTCTGCTGGCGTATCCAGTGCGAACTGAGATGAAGTCAAAATGGCAAGGTCATTGCATGAAGAGTAATGCTCACCGCAGCATCCGTCAACTGCATGAGAAGGAAACGCTCCAGAGGGATACTCGACTAAAATGAAAAATCAGAACGGGTTAAGCTCAACCATAAAATATATTCAGAGAGGAATATGAGGCGTCGAACTCATCTCACAAATCCGTGAGATAGAGTCCCGACCTCATAACGGGAGAACTTATTCCAGATGCATTACGAACTCGTAGGACAATATACTCCGTCACGTAAATGAAGTAACAGGATATCCTATCCTACTGACCACGATACAGTGTAGAATCGCCCCCGTAGTTGGCCATAAGATAGACGATGACCAAGCAAGGCATATCTTTTAAGCGTCGGTCCTCACCAAGGAGAATCGAGGCTCTTCCCAATCGCCTTACCAAGGAGAATGAAGCGGGGATGCAGTATGCATGTGCAATCCGTGAGTGTACAAAAAAAGCTCACCACCAAACAATAAGGGTACAGCCTCACGTGAAATGGTAGATGGCTAGCTCCTCGGAGCACGTGATCTTCCCGACGACATTGTAAGCTGCAAAAAATGAAATAAAGTCAGATATGACATCAAAAGATCTAAAAAAATCATCAAAAATGCCAAAAACCAGTAAAAAATCTCGGTCAAGTCGTAGCCCATCGGCCACGGCCGAGGCACCACGAAGTGCCTCAGCCATGGCTGAGGCAACCAGCGCCTCGGCCATGGCCGAGGCACCCAGCGCCTCGACCAGGCCAAGGCGCTCGGGCATGGCCGAGTCGCCTAGCCATGGCTTGGGCATGGCCGAGCCCCTGACCCTGTGCGTGTACAAATCAATCAAAAAAAAGAGAAAAGAAAAAAAGAAGAAGAGAAAGAATAAAAGGGGAAAAAAAGAAAAAAAGAAGAAAAAGTAAAGAAAAGAAAGAATAATTTTGTTTTTCTCTCTTAAACCCTAGTTTTTTTTTCTCTTTGATCAAAACCCTAATTTTGATCAAAACCCTAATTTCTTGCGTCAAAACCCTAGCCTTGTACAATCTATTCATATATTGAGAGGGGGTTTACCTAATAAAAAATGTAAAAGATCTCGCCGCAGATGTATCTCAGAATTTGAAGGAGACGAGACAACACAAAGCGAGAAAACGAAGAAAAAAAGAGGGGGAGAGGGGGGCCAGCCTAGGAGAGAGGAAAAGAGAGGAGAGAGGCTTTTTATAACAGCCCCAGGTAGACCCAAGCCAGTTCCAATTAGGACTCTAATCAGACCCTAATTAGGAATTCAAATCAGGGCACAATCCAGATACCAAAACAATGCCAAATCAGCCCGTTAATTGATTCCTCCTCTCCCCCACATATCTAAGGGACCTCGGACATTTATTTAGTGGGATTATCACCTCATGAAGGTCACTTTACATCTGGATCAATTAATTCAAGCCCCGAAAATACTCCAAAAAGGTATACAAGTATAAACTATTTCCTATTTTGGTCAAGAAGTTCCTAGACATTATTTTCATAAAATATTCTTAAGGATAACTTGGAGACACCGATGGATCACCGGGAGTCTACAAGCACGAATTAGTTCTCCCAGCCTGAAAGCCCGAAAAGCAGAAAATTATGATGACATCGGTCAACGCGTTGTCGCTAAAGAATTCGCTGATCAAAGGTTGGATTCCTGAGAAACTTTGACACCGATCAACGTATCGCAACAAAGAATTCCTCGATTAATGGAGGAGTCTTAGAAAAAGTTTGATCGTTAGTTGAACGACAACTCACCGATATGAGTCAAAAACTAAATCAACTCAATCAACTACAGGTCAAGATTCCAACCACGGGCAGACAAAAAAATGTAGCACCGTGATGCATTCAGCTATCCTGCAAAGCACTGGAGAATCTGAAAGGATTGCAGGGATCAAAATTCTGAAGCTTATCTCAGGCCCCATTACACCGACTAAAGGTTGAGGCCTATCATATCCAAAGTATCCCAGCCTCATCTAAAAAATATCGAGATTGAAACACTTTGGAAGGAGTATCTATAGGCGTTAAAATTGCCTATCAGTGGCCGAACGTGACTCGTGACGATGGATTGGCAATCGACAACCCATCCGACGATGCGACTAAGAACCACTGACGACGTAATCACGCTGCAAAATGCACAAAGCAGGTTGACGAACGAACGAAGCAGATCGGCGAGGTGTGTAAGTCAGTGAAGCGACGAATCGTGGAATAAATCAAATGGCGAAGCTTCAAATCAACGAGTTTTGACGAGACGGAATCAACTGGACTCAAACGCCAATGAAACAGAATCAACCAGAATCAAACGTTAGCGAAACAGAGTCAATCGAACTCTGGAATTGGCAAAACGATCAACCGGACACGGGAATTGAGGAAACCGGATAGACTGGGATCAAAAAAATCACCAGAATGGGGCTGTAAGGGCTCGGGGGCTGATACGGTTCGACCAAGGCTGAGAAAACTCAGCCTTGATTGAGACTAGGTCGGCCAAGGCCGAGACTAAGTCGACCAAGGCCGAGACAACTTGGCCTTAGCTGAGACACCTCGGCTAAGACCGAGGTGACTCGGCCTTGTCTCGGCCTTGGCCGAGACACCTCGACCAAGACCGAGGTGACTCGGCCTTGGCGGAGACTATCTTGGCTAAGGCCGAGGTGGGTCGGACTTGGTCGAGCCCAACTCGGCC